>LNAC01000224.1:150230-182542 GCA_002007465.1 Ailurus styani
TTTTTTTTTTTTTAAGATTTTATTTATTTATTTGACACACAGAGAGAGATTACAAGTAGGCAGAGAGGCAGGCAGAGAGACAGGGAGAGGAGGAAGCAGGCTCCCTGCTGAGCAGAGAGCCCGATGGGGGCCTCGATCCCAGGACGCTGAGATCACGACCTGAACCAAAAGCAGAGGCTTTAACCCACTGAGCCACCCAGGCGCCCAATGAATGTCATTCCTAAAATGAAATCCAGAATATAATGGCTGATTAGAAAGATTCTGGAGGAAGAAAGACTTCTTTAAAGGACACTATTCAAATACCTAGGACCCATAATGATTCCAGGGAACTGATGCAGCTAGTCATTTCATGAATCATTTAATTAGAACACTTGGTAGCCACATAGGGGCTATTTCTGCCAATTCAATTCATGAATAGGGATATTTCTCTTTCTTTATGCAGAAGTTTCTTCTGTCATCTGCCCATTAACCACAATGATGAGACTTCCCATTCTGTATCATTCAGCTACTCAATGCAGACATCTCCCAGCAACACTTGAGAATTTAAATTAATATCAATAGAGATCACAAGACTCCCAACTAAGTTCAGAGGAGAAACTCCTGAATCCACATTTTAGGATAGGATTGGGTACACTAGGACACTCAATAGTGAACCCCCATTTTTAATACATACTCTATAATAGCTAACATCTATTTAGCTCTACGTGCCACGCACTGAGCTAATTAATTACATGCACTTATTTTTCACAGTAACTCTGTGGGTAGGCACTACACTCTTTTCCATTTTACAGATGACAACATAGAAGCCTAAGATATTTACTAAACTGCAAGTGCTTCTCATGTGTCAGTAAATAACAGCCAATGCTCTATTCCAAGTGTGGCTGACTCCAACACTCATGCATTCAGCCACTATCAATGGATTAAAAGAGACCATTACTTGAGAAAGCCAAGAGTGGAAAAGAGACTGAAGTGGGGAAATGGAGAAGTGGGAAAGTGGTGTACTTCTATCCTTAACTCAAGCCAGTTAGATAATTGCTAAGTAGGAAGGGAATTCTCTTATAATGAGAGTGTATGATACAGATGAATGTAGCTTTCTTGTTAAAAAAGCACTGGACACATACACCTCAGGCAGTATTGGTATTGTATTTCCCAAATCCATTCTTTTCATTTAGTTGCTTGGTAGGCAGTTCTTCCTTTAGCTTTTGTGTTCTCCAAACCACAGATACACATCTGTAGAATTCCATGAGGTTTTCATGCTGTGCCTCATCATAGATTCGAGATAAGAAAATAATCCTCCACCCCAAAACACACACACACATTCTCTCTCTCTCTTTCTCTCTCTCCTTCTCTCCCATGGGGAATGGGAAGGACACAGAACACACCAACTCTGAAGAATCTATCTCCCACTATCTCGCCTCTCCAACTTGAATCCCTTTATAGCTTTCAATGGACAAGGGACTAAGTTTCCAGCACCAGTTCCTGGCCCTCTCCTTTGTAAGTCATAAGTCAGTAGTCTTTCTTACTTCATTTTATGTGGCAGAATAGATAGAATCTGTCCTTGGACATCTGGTCAAACCTAAGATCATAAGAGTTCTATGTGAACTTCAGTTGCTCCCCTCAAAAGAAAAGAAATTGAACTCTTTCTTTCAACAATAAATCCATCTTCTTATCTCTAAACTCTTCATAAACTTCACTTTTTCATTGCTGGTTATACAACAGTAGATCTGTGATGAAGGTAATGACTTCCATTGTAAAGCTATGCAAATGAATTCCAAGTGTACTGTCAGATGATGAAAGGAAAAATGATGACAATTTTATTCTACTTGTTCTAGAGTAAACATTGGTAAACTAATTACACGATACACCTTCACTGAATATCTATGAATGGAGCAAGAGTCTCTGATTACCGATTTTGTCTTTATTTCTATTTGATAAATTACATTTAATTATACTGTAATTAGATAACACCTTTAGCATTAAAAAATAAGCCATGTAATAAGGTATAATTTCTGAAAACAGCATAAATTCCAAAGATTGTAAATACAGAGACCACATGATAACTGTGAATTCATCAGAATAGTTTGGTTTATATATTTTTTAAAAAGAGTGCTTTGCATAATATGGAACTTTATTCAAAGTGTCAATTCTATAATTCTTTATGAAAAAGCAATTGAAGAAACCAGTTCTACATGCAAATGCATTTTATAAAAGATAAAATTTACCTAGCTACTAAATGAAGCCTTGGAAGTTAAAAAAAAAATTACCCACCAAATTCTCCTCTAATTGGAGCAACTACTAATTAAATCAAGTGCTTAACTAGTTAATCACAATTAAACAATGAATTCCAAAGCCTCTCCTAGATGACATTTACCAGAAATTATCTACTTTTCTCTCTTCCGTCCCCTCCCAGTGCTTTCCTGCATTTCATATCCAGGAAATATCTGGGTGAGACATCTAGAAACCACTTTCAGCAAAGTCCTTTTGTCCAAGGATATTTCAGTATGTTTTTCTGATCAAAACACACACAAAAAAAATGACAGTGGCTGCTTTCACAACTCACTTCCCTATTCTGTTATGTAAAATGCCAACAAAGAGCAGACATGGCTGTTGGCAATAACAGTGGTGACTCCAAATCTGATGAATACCAGATGAGAGGCAAAGGGGCAGAGGAGGGAAGGGCATCTTGGTAAACTTCATCCAATTACTCATCTAGAGTTTTCTTATCTATTATATGTTTAGAAGAAAACATTTACCCCAAGCCACAGTAATATTTGGGGAACAATGACAAAAATTCCAGAATATATCAGAGATCATATCTTCTTTAGCAAGTCTTGGCATGAAAGTTCTAACATTGTCCTCTTTGATCACTTTCTAATTATAAATTCCCCTTTTCATGCTATGTGTAAAAAGCATCCTTACTATATTTTCTCCCTTCAATTTTATCATTCTAGGGTGATCGGGGTCTCTACTGAAAATGATATTTAAAATTCATTTACCACAACCATCTGGAATACTTGCCTCATTAACTGAAGATTTTTGGATCGTGGTCACAATCTCCATTTCAACTCTTATGTTTGTCTTAGATGATTCCAAGTCAGTGTTGATGACCCAAACTATATACCAAGCTTTCATTACCACTGTATGGTCTCCAAGATCACCATTTTATCTCATCTAACAACTCATCTAACACTTCTGGACATTGCCATCTACAAAACTTTCCCAGCTTTGGAATACTAAATTCAGTCATCATCCTCCCTAAGCACATCTTCCTAACCTTTCATCTTGTTTCCTGAATCACTTCTGCTACATCTGTTTTCCTATCACAGTGGGACCATTAATCCATCAATCCCTCTACTTTATTCCTATTATAGCAGCTCCACTTTTTGTAATATTATTCCTGCATAAAGAAGATGATGTAATATGGCAGTAGTTCCTATTAAGATAAGACACTGAGGTAAGCATTTATAGCTATTGAGAGAAGTAGCCAAGGAGAGAGAGAAAATGAGAAGAATAAGGACAAAAGTAGACTTAACTGTCCTTTTTCTGCAACCAACCAGTTTTGAACTCCTTTATGAAGAGGTCACCTGCAAAAGAAAAAATGAAGGCAAGACACATTTAGATGAAGAGAAACATTCATGAAAAGAGTTTTGGACTTGGAATTAATGGAATAGTTGCTCCCAAAGACTGTGTTAAAAAGAGTTATCTTTATCTTTGAGTTATTTTTAGTTATCTTTAATTGTTGTTCTACCCTCAGTAGAAATGGGAGGTCCACCTCAAGATGAATTCAAAACTAAAAAATTCAAATAGATACTTTTGCACTGGAAGTCATTGTGTATAATTTCAATCTACCAATTAGTGTCTGTGGCCCATTAGGCTACTCACTCTTTTGCTAATACTCTGAACATATTTTCCCTGTTGTCCTTTAATTATACCTCTCACCATAATCCAGAATGCATCCAGCCAACCATCTATCTACCCTGTGCAAGCTGTGGAGCTAAGGGGAAAATTCATAAACCCAAGGAGATTAAATCTATGAAAAACTAAACTGAGACTTCAATCCTGCTTAGAAATACTGCTAGGTTTTTCTTGTTAACTCTCTCACCAACTTGCCATTTCTTTTTCTCCCAAGAGATTATCTCACTGGCTATATTTATGTATTTTTTCACAGAGAATGTAGAAGCCTTCAAAGATAACCAACCCAACTTTGCACCACCATATCCATAAGCCTACCTAAAATGGCTTCTCCCTTCCTTTCCACTTTCACATTATGATGCATGAGATATTGTAGGAGGAGATCATGCAGAGGATGTGACTGTTGTTTGACTCTCAAGCTGGATCCAGGAAATTGGAGGCTCTATACCTCCTCCCCTATCCTTGGAATTCTACATTCTCCCCACTGTTCTCACACTAGGAGCCATATCAAGGATGTGACATTGAGAGAATGTGTGTTACTGAGACCATCTGGACTGTACACATGACTGAACCCAATTAAGGCCTCTACATAAACTTTTAAGATCCTGGTGGGCAGATGCAGAGATCTACTCATCTTGCAGTTACTCAAGACAAGTCTCCTGCGTAAGTTCTCTTACTTACTAAAACTGCTATCTACCAATCTGGCCCTACTTCTTTCTTCGGTCTCTCTTTGCCCTTTGTATACAGGGGTCAGTTTTGAATTTCATCCAGGGAATTCCTTGATTTCAAACATATCTTCTCTTCATGGGCAATCATCTTTAAGGAGTTTTCTATTTTTAATATTTTAATATCCTTCAGTACTTTACTTATATGTCTCTCTTATATGTCTATCTACTGTATCCTGAAAATCTGTCCCATCACACTATTTATTAGTAACCTTCCTGTGTTCTGGAACTTCAGAGACTAGGTCTAAGGCAACTGAGAAAAGTATCAACTTCTGTTTTGCTCTCATGCAGCTGCCATAACCATCCAATGAAACCTGATTAGCACAGAAAGGAGAGGGAGGCCCAGTGTATGCACATCTTATACGAGGACAGCCTCTTCTCTCCTCATCCCTCCACTCTTCATACCTCCAACTCCTCCTCATTCTCCAACTACCATAAAACTTTCTTTGCACTGTCTCCTTACTTTACTGTTTTCTTCAAGGTCTCCTCATTTGCATATATTTATGCGACGGAAGAGCAGTCTCCACAGTTGACAAAGTTCCAACCTCAGATTTAGAGGGCCAAGCTGTAATTTTGGCTAGGCCTTTAACTATCCAAAAATGGGAATATTACCTTAAAACCATGTTAGTTTGTGAATTTAACCTAATCATAGATTAAATGCGATTTGTTTAAGTCACACTTATAACCCTTACATATTCCACCATAGGGATCACCTTTCATAAGGTCACCACAGCGACCATCTATCTAAGTCCAGAAGGAACTTTTATTATTATTACCTTACTTGACTTTAAGAGGTATCTGATACAGTTTATTACCCTTTCCTATACACTCACCCTTTTACAAGCAAACAAAACCCTTCAATCCTGTGACCATGTGACCACACTCTCTCCTGATTTTTTCCTCTGTCTTAGGCTACTCTTTTTGGGTTCCTTTCTAAGCTCTTCCTCCTCAGTTTGATTATTAATATTTGATTTGCACAGGGTTCCAAACTAAATCTTTTTCTTTTATTCTACCTTCTCTTTCCAGATGTTCTCACTCAGTCTATATGCTCTAATTTTTATCTATGCATTGATCACCCCAAATGTTTTATCTATAGTCCAAATAATTCTTCTGAGCTCAGATCTACATAAAAACATCTGAAGTTCATGATCAAACTCAACATCAAACTCGTCACCCCCATATTTCCTCTCCAAAAGACTTCTCTATTATTCTTTATTTTTGTTTATGGCACTAGCCTTTACCTGATTATTAAGCAAACTACCTAAGAAGTGCTGTTTCATAAAAACATGTGTGTATGTGGTAACATAAAATAGGTTTCTTAATGTGTGTTACATTCAGAAATGTTTGAAAGCCAAATTTAACATATAAATTGCTTGGGAAAGTGTCTGATACACAGTAACTACTCTAAAATGTTAGTAATTATTACAACTATTTTCTTTAATCCATCATTCTCCTTCACCTACCTCTCCATAACCAATCTATTACCAAATCCTCTTGTTTTTATTCTCCAAATATATCTTTATCTCATCTACTTCCCTCCAATCCTTCAGCACTGGTCTATCCTAAACAAATTTATCTCTCACTCAGTCTATTCTTACACCTCTTTCCTAAATATTCTTTGGATATCCACTCTTGTCCTTCTTCAGATTTTTCTCCACCTTGCTTTCAGGGTGAGCTCTTCATGAGACCAACCTGATCAAGTCAACACCGCTCGCTCCTCAAATAGAATCCTTCAAAATATCCATTATTACTACAGTCTTCATAGCTTCAAGCCATATGCATACAGATTCACTTATATGACTCTCCCGCTCTGCCAATATAGTCCAGCTTCACTGTCCCTTCTCTCAAGTTTCCTGAATTCACCAAACTCCTTTCCAAATCTGAGTGAGCTTCCATACTTTCTGTTTTCTCTACCCAGAACACAACTGTACACTGCCTCCCATATCCTCCTTTTTGTTGGCTACCTTCCACTTATTTTTTTGGTCCAAGTTTAAAGTTTAAAGTTATATTTTCCAGAAGCTTTGTCTGATATCTTCCAATCAGTAATTTCAAACTATAAATCATGGCCCATGCTGTGTTATGAAATCAATTCAGTGTGTCTATTAACCATTGTATTTTTTTTTTAAAGTGGTGGAATGTTTTGTCAGGGTATGAACTGGGATGGGATGGGATTGGATGGGGTGGGGTGGGATGGGTTGGGATGGGATATATAAGGCATTCCATGTAGTTAAAGTAAAGTACTATTTTATAAATTTTGTGTATGTGTGTGTTGGTGATGTAAGTATATTTTTCTTATAGTGAGTCACATTCAAACATAAGTTTGAAAGCACAAATTTATAAACCACTGTTCTAACATTAATATGTTTTCATAACACCAACATTTGTGTTTTAGTAAATTTAGTTTCATTTAGTAAAATGAACATACTCAGGCTGTTACCTGTGTATCTGCAATGTAAGCATTTGCCTTATGTAAGATTTAGGCAATAAAGTAAGCTAAGACTTAACCTCCATTAAATAATATATCCAAATATATTACATAAATAAACATAAATAATGTGTCAAAACCTCCATTAAATAATCGATTATCTTCTAAAGTTGAGCCTACATTAATGAGGGTTTCTGTTCTCAGCATCTATCAGGAAGCTATAAAATGAAAAACATAATTATGGATCTTTTGCTACAGGTGCTGCTACCGCTGCTAATTTCAGGTTCAGCAACCACTGCAGGCATGGGCCTACCAGGCAGACATAGCTGTGTTCTAATGCCTTCTCTCCTGGGTACCAGTTTATAAAGTTTTGCAAGAAAAAAGTCTCCAGAAAAAAGTATCCTTATGCGGCTCCTTGAAGTTTGTTTTCCTCATTTAACTGTTGGAGATGACACTCTCTGCCCTACTGGGTTGTAAATGTTAAATGGTATAATGTACATCTAGAAGAGCTTCTGTCAAGTGGCAGGCTTTTGAAAAATGTTGTGCCCTTCTTCTTTTTTATTCCTTTTGCTTCTCCAATCCACAGATGCAGTTCCTTTTCTAAGTACAATAAGCATTCTGAGACTCCTAACTTGGTATCCTGAGAGGCTTTTCTAACATATATGATCATATTTGTTTTCTAGTGTACTTATAATTGCATTATTTTCAAGTACGCTGCAAGCCAAACTAATGCTTTCATGAAGTGTTTCTTTTTTCATCTTATTCATCTATTCTTCTATTGTCCTATTCATAGCTGAGTAGGCCACCTGTGTGGACCAGTCTCTCTCAATAACTCACATTCAAATGTTCCAAGTCACATTCAAACATTCAAGTCAAGTTTGGAAATCTATATAAATGGGATTGTTTGCTATCTGATATAGGTATGCTGTCAGTGTTTAGAGGATTATGTCCATAGGTTGAAGGAAAATAAAGTATGTCTTAAAAGGAAGATCCTATTATGGCTACACCAAATGCTTTTATGAAATGATTGAAATGGATATCATGATTTGATTGACCTAAAAAAAGTTTACTATTTTACTCCACTTTAATCCAAGAATAAAGAGTCTATAAGATTTTTTAGAATGTCCATAAAATTCTATACAGGTGATCTCTTAAAGAAATGGGATGGAAGAAGCAGTTAGGGATTTAACAACTCAATGGAAGTTGTAAGACAAGAAATATTTCTAATACTAATAAAAGTCTTATTATTAAAATGCAGATAACCATGGTTAGCAACTTACAGGAGGTGGGATGTTACAGTTTGATTCTCTTCTGTACATCTGAAGCCACTGATTTCACAAGTCCCTCGATGTGGAAAAGAGCCAGAAGAAATGAACAAAGGTGAGTTATCCCCACTAACTACCAAAATATCCCCAGAAATTCATATTAAAGCATCAAGTATCTATACTAATTCTTTAAAGATTTTTTTCTTGCTTTTTAAGTGAAACTCTTTTCATCTAGACATGTCTCTGTTTCTGGATGTCAAAAAGAAAAAGAAAATTGAGCGTAATGGTTTTAAGAGATGTAACTTTGAAAGCAACATCACCTTTTGAGCAATCTAGTCCTCAATTTTCCTGATTTCTAAATGTGCTTATTTCATAACATGTTGAAACATTTCTAAAACCTGGTAACAATATTTACCTGAGTAGATTCTTTATTTTAAATTATTAGGCAGACAGTTTGCTCTTGAACAAGGTTACATATTTTAAAAGCTTCTGCACAGAGAATAGATAATAATTATAACCATGATTTTCTTTATGTTAGACATAAATAACTTGATCCTTCATAATTTAAAGTATTTTTATTATTATTTTTTGTTATTGGTCACCAGCAAATTCATGTGGAGTCTGAAATCCTTCATACATGAAGAATATAAAGATATATTTCTTGGATGATTTTCCCAAGAGATAAATTAAATCCTGGGCTTGGTTTTTTTAAGTCTGTAATAACTAAGCAGGTGTCTGCTCTGTGAACTAAATACAAAATTCGAGTATATATAAACAGAATGTTTGGTTTGAATTAGAGAAAAAATTATGGTATTTTTTTAGTTGATTTGTTAAATCACCGTCATTATACAACTCCACCTGGCTTATCTACCTTATGTACTTTATTTCAATTAAGTTCTCCAAGTTCTGTTATCTAGTAGTAGAAATCAGACAGAGGTACCAGAGTGATAATTCTAGATGGAAATTTGACAAATTTCTCTTTTATAAAAATGTTGAATTTCAATATATATCTTCTATGTTTTTATCTCATCTCGACAACTGAAAATCACTGGAAAATCTCTTATTTGTAAAAGATTGTATCCAATTACAAAATACACAAACATACACACACACAAATATTGGTTATGTTAAATTTTGAATTACATTTTCCCACTGAGGGGCTCCTGGGTGGCTCAGTCAGTTAAGCATCTCCTTCTGCTCAGGTCATTATCCCAGGGTCCTGGGATCAAGCCCTCATCTGGCTTCCTGCTCAGCAAGGAGTCCGTTTCTCCCCCACCCCTGCTTGTGCTCTCTGGCTCTATCTCTCTGTCAAATAAATAAATAAAATCTTTAAAAAAATAAATTTTCCAATTAAAAACTAATCAAAGATAATTTTTTTAAAGTATTTTTGCCACGACGCCTCATCTGGGGAATCAAATCTCTAAAATATATGCTTTAAAAATTTTGTTTGAAAACAAATTATTAAATAATGTATTTTTTGTTTCCTGGTCATCTAATAGATAATTTTGGTTGTTTCCTCTTGGGTATGTTTGCAATGAACCATCTTTAACCAAAACCAAAATTCTCACTTACTCCTTATATTGTTGATTATTAAGAAGGAGAGTAAAAAGAGAGAGAGACTAACATCATTGGAATTTATAACTGGGAGGTAGACATTATACTGGACACTTTATATTTATTATCATATTTAATGTTCTAGCATTATGATATCAGAAAATAAAAAGTAATTGAATAATATATAAGGCTAAATAGTAGTTTTAAAAAGTCATTTGCCATGAATTAGATTTTACACTAGATTTCTAAAACATAGTCTCTCTCTCTCAACATCATTTCCATCACTGGTGACATATTTTGGTGTTGTGCTAGAATTGTGTAGTATAAGTCATTTGCATTTCTTGTCCTTGGTGGCTTTGAAATGTATATGTTTTAAATTAATTATATTTCAATTAATTTTGTTCTGCAGCTTCTTTTCAATCATAATGAATTTAGAAAAGTAATTAATAAGATGACAACATACAAGAATGGGATTAGGTGAAAGACCCATATCTAAAACCACATAAGAAATAAAATGTCAGCTGTCATTTTAATTTATTGTCCCTTATCACTTAACCATCAAAAGATATAGTTCTGACATTTAGAAGAAAGACGACATGCATAATAAATGTCAAGGATTTTTCTTCCCCTCCAAATACAACTTTATTTTCAAAAAGCATAACAACAAAAATGCAGGTGTCATGTAATTTGTTCTTCTTTTCACACTATAAGCTTTGCCTAGAAACATGCATCAGCCAAACCTGATATCTGTTGCCTAGCAACCATCTGACAATTGTATGACTTAGATGACCTGGATATATTTCTGATTGTTAACCCTTACACAACTGAGTTAATTAAACACTTAGAAACTTATAGGGTTTCCAGGTAAAAAATATTGAAGTGGAATTTAATTTTAACAGTTAACAATTTAATTAGGTTGATTTTCTTATTAAAGGAATTAAAGAATTGAAGTAAACATGGTAAAGAGTTTTTAAAATAGCAATAAATTATGGAAAAAACAGAATAATGACTTGAATCTTCTCATCTATTAGACTTGAGAATAAAAAGTTCACTGTGTAACTTTTATAATTGAAGCCTCAGTTTCTACCATTATCATCCAGTTTATATACGTGCTTGTACTTTCAAAATTTCAATGTCACAAAAAAACTCTGAAAAATAAAATCACTGACTAGCTCAGTTTTGTCAATGATAGACTTCTCTAGTACTTAAAACAAAAATCATAAAGTTAAACAGATGTTAATCTGCCAAGCATTCAGGCAAACATATTAATCTCTAATGTAAATATGGAACAATAAAATTAATGACTACATTTGTTAAATATAGTTATACTTCCAAAAATACACTTACTGTATATATAATGTAGGCATTCATGAAAGATTAAAAGAAGAAGAAGAGACTAAAAGTTTTTGTAAAACAGTGACATTTAAATAAATACAATTTTGCCACATCTTGAGGCTAAAAAATAAATGCTTTGCTGAACTCTCTGACACTGTAATCTTTAAAATGTTAATTTCCACTAGAAATCAAGTGTTCAAACTTCTGAAAAATTCAAAGTAATTATAAATAGAATAATTTTTATCACATTGGTCAAACCACTATTAAATTTTATATGAGTTGGAGTCAGCAAAAAATATTGTGTATCTGTGAAAGTACAGTAATTAAGAACAAAACTAAGTACTCATGTTTAAAATTTTAAATTATTAATATTTATCATTAAGAATATCTTTCTATAATAATTAAATACTTTTATTATAAAAATAAATTTATGAAAACCCTGGGTGAAAAAGTAGACCCATTTGTAAATGGGCTCATATTGCAATATTTACAGATGACCTCTACTAACTGCAGAGAAAAACTTTGATACTCCCAGGATAAAATATAATACAGTTCATTGTAAAGGCTTATTTAAATATATGAAATATCAGCTTAAAATCAATGGAGTTAATTTGTATCACTCAGTTAACTTATCAAGTTGTAAATGTAATTCAGTAGATAGTTTTTAACTCAAAGAAATATCTTAGTAGCGCTCTTTCCCAAAATTTAAATTGTACAATCCGGAAAGTGATGAGAGAAAAATTAAGATAACCTGATATTCTAAGAGTCTTAAATCAAATTGAAAAACAAAAATTGACAAGTAAAAGAAAAATCAGAATTAAGGCAAGATGTTAGTTGTTATTTTTATTATAGAAAGAAAAAAGAATATTCTCAAAGATAGAAGAACAGGGCAATAATAACAATGAGGAAAAAGACATAAGTGACGGAATGGGAGGATGATTATTGTGGAAATAAATGTGGAAGAGAAAGGAAGGGAAAGTTTCTCAAATACAGGGGGAAGAACATCATCTGGTATTAGGATTAAGGAGTGAAAGTCAATTTCGGTACACAATTTATATATTAGCTGAGCAGTGGGGAGGGAGACAATTTATATATTCAGCTCAACAGTGGGAGGGAGAAGTATAGAGATATAAGTTTCATCTTTGCTTTCTCCCTTTACCTGGATGTATTCAGCTGGGTCTTTTCTGACCTTAAAGATGAATGAAAGATGAACAACCTTCCCGTTAGAAATTCTCCAGGACAGTCTGACCAAAGTCTGTTCAGGGTGGACTTTGGAGCAGTCACAGCTTTGTTCCAGCTCTGCCCAGGGTATGAATGCCCACCTGTGGAAGGCTGAGGAGGTCAATATAAGTGGGAAGGAGCCAAGAGCAGTTGGAGCAAGTATCTTCACATGCCTGGTAGAAAGGCCTTTAAGGGTGCCTGGGTGGCTCAGTGGGTTAAAGCCTCTGCCTTCGGCTCAGGTCATGATCTCAGGGTCCTGGGATCAAGGCCTGCATCGGGTTCTCTGCTCGGCAGGGAGCCTGCTTCCTCCTCTCTCTCTGCCTGCCTCTCTGCCCACTTGTGATCTGAGCTCTCTCTGTGTGTCAAATAAATAAATAAAATCTTTTAAAAAAAAAAAAGAAAGGCCTTTAAATTGTCTCTACCATGTTCCCCTAAACATTATACCCTCTGTGCGTGTGCAAAAGCAAAGGACATAGAGCAGTAGAACGCTGATCCTTAGGACGAGAAGGAGAAAGAAATGAACTTTTAATGGACCCCGACTTTATTTTGTCTTAAAATCAAACAGTTATGACCACTGAATTTTGGTATTGGATAAACCCAGATGCCAGTGTAGTTTTTGCAACCCAATAGCTGTGTAAACTTGGGCAAGTTATTGAATCTTTGTGAAATGAGATTTTCTTTGTCAATTGAGAAGACCAATACTTTATTAAAATGAAATGAAATGATGTATGTAAAACACTTAGGATAATGCTTGGCACAGTCTTTAAAATCTTTCTAAAGCAAATACAGTTACTGTCACTTACTAAATGAGAAGCCTATTAACAATAGGCTAACAGAGTAGCCAGCTAGTTAGGTTGTAACAGGATACCTGGAGGCCAGCAAAGAGGAGGTCGTGTTCAGCTACTCGGTAAGTCAGAAGTCACTCCACAAGAAGCCAAATCAAACTAGATGGGCCCAAGACGGCAGGTGCCAGGACAGAAACCCCTGATGAATAAAAAAGAAAAAATATGAAATTCTGCATCCTTGCCCCAAGTAATATTCTGCCCCCTTGTTAACAACTGTCAGTAAGAGCTAAAACCCAACCTCCACAAGGCACGCAGCTCTGTAGCTCTCTCTTGAGCTCTCCTGCTCACCTATCTTGAGAGTCTACTTTCCCTTTAATAAATTTTTCCATTTGTGTCGCTCATTCACTTCCTTGCATGTCTGTCCTTGAATTCTTTCTTGTGACAAGACCAAGAATCTTAGGCAACACCTTTGGGAGGGGTTGGGTTGAGGACCCAGAGCCTGGGGTCTCCCTAGTCCACCTGACAACACTGTGTCTAAAACAATTTTTGTAACTTATCAAAGTTGACTCATCTAGCAATTTTTAGAACCTATTTTGTGCCCAGTACCGTTCTAGATACTCAGTATACAAAAACCAATAACTAAGTCAGAATGAAGGCAACCAGCACTAGTCTAACCTGGACTTTATTTTATTCCAAAGCCTCTGCTCCTTTCCTACACTACTTTTTAATTTCAAACAGCTAAATTGAATGCCCTTTTCCCTGGTGGTAAGCAACAAAGAGAATTCTAACAAGGTAGCCACAGTTTTAATCAGCATAAAATATCTAAACCACAGATTGAGTGGGTTTAGTATATAAATCCCAGAGGAAAGTTAATGAAACCAGAATGCTGAATGCTGTTACATATATATTCAGCCATAATTGGCCAGGAGTAAATGTTAGTTTTATATAAGTGATCAGGCTAAAATAATTACATTGTTTTAATGTTAGTAAGAATTCAAGTTAAAGGTTAATAGAATAGCTCATACATTCCACAAATATTCATTAAGCACCTCCAAAGTACCAAAGTGTAATTCCTAACTCCTAAAGTAGGAATTATAGAGGTAAGAATAAGCAAGATTATGAGTCTGGTATGGGACATAACTAAGTAGGCAAGGATGATACAGTGTAGTAGATGTTATAATGGAGAAAGTATGTTATGGAAGTAGATAAGAGAGTAAAAATGCAATCTCATCAGGCCTTGTGGGATTTGGGGGAGGGGAGATGGAATTTTTCTTGAAAAAGGGGTATCTAGAATGAGACCAGAAGGGTATGATGATTAATTTTGTTTGTCAACTTGACTGGGCCACAAAGTGCTCAAATATTACACTGGGGGTTATATGCAACTAATGAATCATTGAACACTACATCAAAAACTAATGATGTATTATATGCTGGCTAACTGAACATAGTAATTAAAAAAACATTGTTCTGGGTGTGTCTATGAGGCTATCTCTGGATGAGATTAACATTTGAATTGGTAGACTGAATAAAGCCTATTGCTCTTCCTAATCTGAGTGTGCCTTGTCTAATCCACTGGAGGCCTGGATAGAACAAACAGGCAAAGTAGAGGAAAATTCATTCATTCTTTCTGTCTGTCTTTGAGGTGGGACATTGGTTTTTCTCCTGCTTTTGGACTTGGACTCAGATTGGAATTTATACCATAAATATTCTATTGATTCTGTTTCTCTAGAGAACCCTAACTAATACAAAGGGAGAATAATAAAAATGGAGTAGAGAAAGACGTGTATTAGGCAAAGAATACAGCAGGGCAAAATCTCTGAACCAGGATAGTGAAGGAGCTATTCCAGGAACTGGAAGTGGTTCAATGGAACTATAGCAGGGAATGTCAGGGAGGAAGAACTGATAGATAAGACTAGATAGTTGGAACCAGATCATAAAGGAAGTAACATGATATAAATATAAATAACTCTGTGTCTGCATTTGTATATATGCAAGAAGCAGGCTAACAAAATAGGATGCTGTTACTATCAACTGAGTAGATGATGCTGATGGCCTAAAAGGTGGTAGGGCTACAGAGATGGAGAGAAGGAACTGGATTCAGTTAAGGAGGTAGAATTGAGAAGATAACATGAATTGACTGGATGTAGGTCTGTTTATGGAAAAGGAAGTATTTGGATGATATCCAGTTTTTGTTTTTATTTTTTCAGAAAATAAGCAACAATATGGGTGGTGATGTCTTTCATTAAGATTTGTGTGGAGGAAAATTAATGAGTTCAGCTCTTCATAATTATTGTTTAAATGTCTGTAGCAAGGAAGAGTAGGCAGTTTAGAATGTAGACACGGAATTCAGGAAAATGACCTAAGTTGATAGCACAGACCCACAAGTCTTTGGAACAATTTGTGAATGTGTAATTATAGCTCTTGGAGAAAATAAGATCCCTCCAGGTGAGAATACTCATGTGGCATTCATATATAATAAGCTTAATGAATATTAAAAATATATATAAGGGCCAATAAGGCACCTCATATATATACTTCCCATTTTTAATACAACATTGCTGGTTAAAGAGAGGATTTTATGTAGACTGGAATCAAATCTAAAAGTCATTCCGTGACAATAGCCCATATAGAAAAAAATTGAGAAGGGAACAGCCAGCATTGATAAGAAGATACGAAAAATTATTATAACTAATAACTAATATTACTTAGAGCAGGTATTCAAGAATACACTGATATCAAATAAGATGTATTTTATGTTAACTTCATCTAACTTAATGAACACACAAGTGGCCATGACTTATTCCTTTTCTTCAAAATGTATTTGAACAATATATCTAGCTACCTGTAGTGAAACATGACTAAACACTTTATCTCAAGGTGAAATGTGAAGTTCTCATTTCAAAAAGCTTCATCATTCATAAAATAAAATTGTATCTTGATGGTAATCACACAGCAGATTTCATGCATCATGTTACATTCAATTACTGTTAAATTGGTCAAATACCAGTACGCACTATTAATACAATCGATCAGTCAAAAGGCCAAATAGTGAGTCTAAAAATATCAATATCATAACAATTCATTATTGAGTGCACACCGCACTCCAAAAATTGTGTTTCTTAAATACTATCCAAATAAGGTTGGGGCGCCTGGGTGGCTCAGTGGGTTAAAGCCTCTGCCTTCGGCTCAGGTCATGATCTCAGGGTCCTGGGATCGAGCCCTGCATCGGGCTCTCTGCTCGGCAGGGAGCCTGCTTCCTTCTCTCTCTGCCTACTTGTGATCTCTCTGTCAAATAAATAAATAAAATCTTTAAAAAAAAACCAAACAACAAAAATAAGGCAAATATAGCTTCATTTTTTTTTCTTTCCAACTTTCCCTTGTTATTTAATGCTCTGGTCCACTTACCTTTTTTCCCTCCTCTTTCCACCTTTAGGAACTTAGCCTCTAGAGAATTACGATAAACAAGGCAGTTTCTAGACAAGAACTTTCTCAGCATATATTTAGAGAAGAGCAATAAATATATTTGCTATTTTTAAAAAGATTTATTTGCCAGAGAGAGAGAGTGAGAGAGCACGAGCAGGAGGTAGAGAGAGAAGGCTCCTTGCTGAACAAGGAGCCCAATGTGGGACTTGATCCCACGACCTTGAGATCATGACCTGAGCCAAAGGTAAACACTTAACCAACCAAGCCACTCAGGCGTCCCAATATATTTGCTATTGAAAGCATAAAGTACTTCACAGGAAATGGAGTAAGGAAAAATTGAGGAGGAAATGTAAGGGTAATAATTTCAATAATGATTAATATTTGTTGAATGATGTTATATGACAGACACTCTGCCAAATACTTTACTTGTTAATTAAAACTAAAAGGACAAATAATAAAATGGCTCAGAAGGAATGGTGACTAGAAATAGAGACAGAAAATAATACTTCTTGAACACCAACATTGTACCAGAATCTTTGCATACATTAATAAATTTAAATTTACTTCTTTCAGCAACCTTATCAAGTAAAAATAGGATTCAGAGATGGATCTTTCTGGCCATCAAATCCTCATGCTTTCCTCTGACTCTGCTGCTTTTACCTGTGTTCTGTAGCTTCATGGGGAGGGAGAGATCCTGGACCTAAGGTAGCTCTAAATCCTCCTCCTAGGGAAACTAACAAGAGACAAAAAAGATTTTGGAATTAAAAAGGTAAGACTGATTTAAAACAAAATGCAACAAAAATGTCAGAATTGATGGCTTTCTAAATAAAGGAAAACAAAAAAGGGCCTAGTCAGTGAAACACTCAAATTAAGAGCCAATGAGGAATTTTCAGTAGTGAAAAATGAGGTGCTACTGTTTTGAACAGAAGAGTAAATGTTCTCATATAACCTGAGACATAGAAGGTCATCTTTATTAAGAAGGGTCTGCAGAAGGAAAGCACCTGCAAGACACATTGCTAGCTAGCCTCTTTCTAAAAGAGTAAAATATTGTTAATATTATAAAATACTAAACCTTTCAATAAAATCTTCCATATATATTTTAAATGATCTGGTATTAGTTTGAAATATAATATGCAAATATGGTGATTTTTAGTTGCATTTAAAGCATGAATTTTTAGAGAACTTGGCCTAAAATAAGAAAAAATATCAGTTAAAGACCAGGTCTTATCTTACATAGATGTAGAAATAAACCACATAGGTATAATTCCAGGATTCTGAGGAAAGGCTAAATCAGAAGGCCATTAAGAGCTAACCTCTGTTCCATAGATCAAGAAGAATTTTACCCTGAGATCCACTATATTGTGAAAGAAACTTTCAAAAGAAGTCAAGATTCTAAGTATTGTTACTAGATTTTAAAAATATATCACATGGGGGGAAAAATATGTCCCATGAAATAAAAGTAGAGGCCAAAACCTCTCCCATGACAGATGTGTATAGAAAAATGGTATTGAACATCAGGCTAGGAAGAAAGATAATCACTATTTCCCATTAATGGCAGAAATAAAGTCTGGAATTTTTCTCAGGGTATATTATTGAAAGGATATATGGCGGAGGCGGGGGCACCTGGGTGGCTCAGTTGGTTAAGCATCTGACTCTCGGTTTCAGCTCAGGTCTTGTTCCCAGGGTCGTGAGTTCAAGCCCTGCATCAGGCTCCATGCTAGGTGTGGAGCTTACTTAAAAAAATAATAATATATGAGAAAATATTGAGTCATTATTCTTTCATTGTGGGTGCAAATAAAATGCTTGTCTCTCATTCTAGTTAAAATGGGATTGTCACTGGGGTTTCATTTTAAAGGACTAGTGGCTGACAGATCAGAGGATGAGATGAGAAATTCTTCTTGACACTAACAGTGCAATAAGCACAAGAACATAATATTAAAGAAACACCAAAAGACAGGACCAGTTTGAGCTGGTTCCCTCCATTCAGTTGTTATCAATATATAAAAATCATCCCTGCACCACAATCTGTTATCCCAGATACATCTACTTGAAGAAAAAAACACCATTCATGGTAATACCATTAAATTGCAATGTACTCTTCAATTATTCCATTAATTTCCCTTAAATTTGCAAGTATATAATTTAACTATCCTTAAATTTATCATCTTAATAAGCAGTAAAATGTTTTTAAATGCAAAAATAAAATCTGTGAATTTCCTCGATTGTCATAGTTTTTTTTAAAAAAAAGAAATGCAAAGGGTAAAGTTATTTAAAACAAAGAACAGAATTTAAATAACTATACCTATCTATATCTGCAAATATCTAGACCTGCATATATTTTATATAATGAATTGATTTTCAGCCTAGCTTTTCCTTGTTTTAATGCATTCCACGTGCCGTCTCCATCACTTGATTTAAATGCTCAGTTTTTCTGACTTTATAGAAAAGATTTCTTGACATTATGCCTTTGAATGAATGACATGCTGAGCACACACCCACAAAAAATTTTTTAAAAAGGATGTCAAAGAACATGACATGATAACATCAAACAAAGTTTAATATCCGTTTGATAATTTCAAAATTTCAAACTCCACAGTATTTGCTTTCCCCTGACAGTTTAACCTTGTGAACTACAGCATATTCTATTTTTAATTATGAAAATTTTCAAACATACACAAATGTGAGAAAATAGGATAATGAATACACATTTTATCTACTATGCATCCTAACAATTATTAACATTTATCAGTCTCAGCATGTCAAAATTATATGCCCTTATTAAAGAAAGTAAACTCTGAACCAAAAATAAACATACTACTATATATTACCTCGTACATTATAATTTAGATTTAAACTGGACCCCATAAACCTAAGAGTTTAATACATTTCCCTTTCATTAAACCACTGAGTTTATGGGATCTAGTTAAATCTAAACTTTATGTATGTAGATACATATGTAATTATATATTATATAATATTTATAAATGAGGATATGTATATATCTTCTGCCTTCTTTTTTTTAATATTTCAAGCTTCTATTTAAATTCTAGTTAGTTAACAAAGGGTATAATATTAGTTTCAGGAGTAGAATTTAGTGATTCATCACTTACATGTAACACCCAGTGCTCATCATCACAAGTGCCCTCCTTAATACCCATCCACCATTTATCCCCTTCCCCTGCCCACCTCCCCTCCAGCAACCCTCAGTTTGATCTATATAGTTAAGAGTCTCTTATGATTTGCCTCCTTTTTTTTCCATTCCCCTATGTTCATCTGTTTTGTTTCTTAAATTCCACATAAATTTAAGAAATTCATATGGTTATTTGTGAAATACCATATGGTATTTTTCTTTTTTTAAAAAAAGATTTTATTTATTTATTTGACAGAGAGAGAGAGAGAGAGATCACAAGTAGGCAGAGAGGCAGACAGAGAGAGAGGAGGAAGCAGGCTCCCTGCTGAGCAGGGAACCCGATGCGGGGCTTGATCCCAGGACACTGAGATCATGACCTGAGCCGAAGGCAGAGGCTTTAACCCACTGAGCCACCCAGGCGCCCCATGGTATTTTCCTTTAACTGACTTATTTAGCTTAGCATAATGCATTCTAGCTCCATCTATGTCATTGCACATCTCTGCTCTTTTTTTATTAAAAAAAATTTTTTTAAGTAGGCTCCATTCCCAGCATGGAGCCCAATGTGGGGTTCGAAACCACAACCCTGAGATCAACACCTGAGCTGAGATCAAGAGTCTGATGTGTAACCAACTGAGACACTCAGGCACCCCCTCTACTCTCTTTTTTAAAGAATGAGATGTTTAGTGGGTTCTGACTTCAACTGGAAAATGTAATACTGGAATTCTAGTTCTGGGTCTACCATAGTAAACCAGATAGACCCACACCAAGTCACTTATATTTTATATCTTGTGGCTTAAGTTTCCTCCTTTGAAGGGTTAAGAAGTTACAATCATCTTCAGCTCTAAGATGTTTTCTCAAAAGAGTACATCACAGTTGTATGCATATCAAGTTGATCATTATTATTTAAGATACTGCTCTAATTTATGTGACTACCACAAAATTTCAGTTTTTTGTTAAAAGATGCAAATTAATGATTCAAATGTGTAGAATATATGTAAACCTAAAGGAAAACAACTGACAATCAGGAAATATATTTTACACCACATCTTAAACATTTTTTAAAAGATTTTATTTATTTATTTGAGAGAGAAAGAGAGAGAGTGTGAGTGCGTAAGTGGGAGGAGGGGCAGGGGGAGAAGGAGAAGCAGGCTTCCCACTGAGCAGGGAGCCCAATGTGGGACTTGATCCCAGGACCCTAAGATCATGACCTGAGCCAAAGGCAGATGCTTAACTGACTGAGCCACCCAGGCACCCCAAATTAAACATTTTTTGAAAATTATTTCAGTATGTCATGAGGAGAATCCTTCAAGAATGTAGTAGAACTTTCTGTGAACTCTTCTGTCAGTAGTATGAGACTGTAAAAAATACACACAAACAAATAAGATGAAAGAAATCATTGAGTGAGTGTTTTCCAATCTAAGGACAGTAAAGAACATTATTCCCAGATTAAAAGAAAAGTCTTCAATTTTAAAGACTCCATTACAGCTCAGAACTGGATAGGAACTTGTATTCATTATCTATGCTCCAGTATCCACAGACTTAGTGGCTTAAAAGGACATGAATTTATTATCTTACAGTTTTGTAGGTAGGAAGACTGACACAGATCTCACCGGGCTAAAATCAAAGTGTTCACATGGCTGCTTTCCTTTCTGTAGGTCCTAGGGGAGATTTCATTTCCTACTCATTCTAGTGTTGGCACAATTCAGTTCCATATGATTGGAGCACTGAAGACTTGTCCTGACCGTCAACAACTACAGCCACATTTAGGTCCTAGAAACCCCTCCTTAGTCCTTGCACATAAACCACTACATCTCTGAGCCAGTAATGGGGCATCAAATCCTTCACACATGGCCACCTCTCTCTCGGCATAGCCAGGAAAATTTCTCTGACTTTAAAGGCATGTGTGATAAGATTGGGCACACCTTAAGAATCTAGGATAATCTCACTACCTCAAGGTCAATAACCTGAATTACATCTGCAATGTAAGATAAGACATTCACAGGTTCTGAGGATTAGGGCATGGACATCTTTGGGGGGGTCATTATTCCACCTACCACAGAATTGCATTTTCAAAAGGAGCAGTAATTGGTCTACTTCTCAAATTCCAAACTCAGAAATAGCACCCTGCATTGCACACAAAACCTAAAATAGCTTCTCATAATACTGGGCTTCCAAAGATTAGAAAGAAAAAATTGAGAAAAATTCTGATCTCATGGAGATATTGCCACTTATTCACTCGCCTGTTTATTTGTTCATTTATTCATCCATCTATTATATGTTTATTATGTGCAGGTGATAAGGAAACAGCTATAAATAAAACAGACAACGTGCCAACTGCCATGGAACTTATATCTAGAAGTTGGTACATGCATTATATGCTATATAAATTTGAGTACTGTGAGTATGTGCTTTGAAGGAAAACATACTGGGGTTTTCCTCAGGCCTGTTATTGAGGATACCATAGCACATGCTATCAACAGACGTGTCCCTGAGGAAGCAACATTAAGTTAAGAAATGAAAGATTAGGAGTTTGCCTGAAAGGGTAGTGACCAGGGAATTAAGAAACTGAGGGTAAAAAGAAGCCATGGAAGAAAAGAAAACAGCATGTGAACAGGATCTTAGTTATAAAGGAACATTCTCTATTTCAGGAATAAATAAAGGACGAGAGAGATAATACAAAGACCAGGACTTCCTTAATATTTGCAGAGTCCAGGTTAGAGTACCAATGCAGACCCCTAACCAGACTCCCCATTCCAGGTCTATCATGCCCTTTATAGTTTTCACACACACAAGTATGGATACCCCAGTCTTCACATCCAGGTTCTACCCATGCTCCCCAAACATTCATGTTTAAGGATCAGAAGACTTACTATTGTTAAATGGCAATGCTCCCAAATTTGATCTTCAGATTCAATGCAATTGCTAACAAAATGCCAGTTAGTGGCATTTTTGCAGAAATTAACAAATTGGTCTTAAAGTTCATATGGGAATTCAAAGGACCCAGAAGAGCTAAAATAATCTAGAAAAAATAAGGCAGTTGGAGGACTTACACTTCCAGATTTCACAATTTACTATAAAGCTGTAGTTATCAAGACACTGTGCTATTGCCGTAAGGTAGAACTATAGATCAATGGAAAAAATTTTAGGCGGGTGCCTGGGTGGCTTAGTCAGCTGACCTCAGGTCATGATCCCAGGATTCTGGGATCCAGCCTCACTGGCTCCCTACTCAGCAGAAAGCCTGCTTTCTTCTCTGTTCCTCTGTTGCTTCCCCTGCTTGTGTGTGTGGTCTCTCTCTCTGTCAAATAACTAAAAAAAAAAACAAAACAAAAAAACTTAAAAAAAAAAAAGAAAGGTCCACAAATAAACTGTCACACTTAGGACCAACTAATTTTGGACAAGAGTACCAAGACAATCCAATGGGGAAAGAATCATCTTTTAAACAAACAATCAAATGGTGCTGAAACATTTAGAGACCCACATGAATAAAAGATGGAGAGAGAAAGAATTTGGACACCTTACTCAAATCATATACAAAACTAACTCAAAATAAAATAAATGTGAAAATAAAATAAATGTGAGAGCTAAAACACTTAAACTTTTAGAAGAAAATATAGGAGTAAATCTTTGTAACATTGGACTAGGTGATGGATTCTTAAGATATGACTCAAAAACACAACAAAGAAAAAGGTAGATAAATTGGATTTCATCAAAATTAAAAACTCCTGTTCAAAGAACACATCAAGAAAGTGAAAAGCAATCCACAAGATGGGAAATAATATTTCCAAGTCATGTATCTGATAAGGGACTTGCATCCACAATACATGAAGAACGCTTATAAGCCAACAACGAAAAGACAAATAAACCAATTAAAAAATAGGCAAAGGATTAGAGTAGACATTTCTCCACAGATCATATACCAACAGCTAATAACTTCATGGGAATATATGTCATCACTATTAGCTATCAGAGATATGTAAATCAAAACCAGGAGGCATCACTTCATACCCACTAGGTTGACTATGATCAAAAAGATAAAAGTTTTTGGTGAGGACATAGAAAAATTAGAAATTTCACATACTGGTATGGAAAACAGTCTGGCAGTACCTCAAAGGGCTAAACATGGTGTTACTATATGACCAAGCACTTCCACCTAACTAAGAGAAATAAAAACATAATCTCTACACAAGAACTTGTACATGAATACTTAGAGCAGCATTAATCATAATAGCCAAAATGTGGAAACAACCCTCCTACTTATTAAAAGATAATAAAATTTGGCTTATATATATAATAGAATATTATTTGGTAATAAAAAGCTAAAAGTAATGAAGTGCTGATCTATTATATACTACAACTTGGATGAAGCTCAAAACATAATTCTCAGTGAAAGAAGTCAGTCACAATTAGATCACATATTGTATTATTCCATTTATATGAAACATCCATTATAGGCAAATTTTAGAGATAGAAATAAATTGTTTTCCAAAGCTGGGATACGTGGGATGAGGGAACAGGTTCTTTATAATGGTACAGGGTTTCTTTTTTGATTGATGAAAAGGTTCTAAAATTAGATTATGATGTCAGTCATACAACTGCGAATATACTCAAATTAATATAAAAATTAATTGAATTGTACACTTTAAATTAAGTTTGATTTGTAAGATATGTAAACTCTAACTCATGAAAACTATTTAGAAAAATGTCTATTATAGATTTGTGTCCAGTGTCCTGGCTGTTTTGTATGTTGTTTTCAAATTCTCACTCCTTTATTGCTTTTAATCTTAGTATGTTTACAAGGACCCCTAGCCTAATGTTAAATGGAAACAATCATGATGGCTATACTTATTTCATTCCACATATTAAAGGAAAGTTTCTAACACTTCATCATTAAGTATTATGCTTGTCATAGATTTAAGGAGATACTCCACTCAAATCTTACATCTTCTATAAAGAATTTTCAGACCCTCCAGCCTTGAATCATGTCTTCTTCTTTAGTATTTATTGTCTGCCTCATGGATGTAATCTTTTCTGTTCTAATACTGCTTAACACAAACAACCTTCGAAGAATGAATGCCCATAAAACTTCCCAGACCAGACCACAGCAGCACAAAATGAACTACTTCACCTTCAAATAGCCACACCAGTCATTCAGCATGTAGCACAGAACAGATTTAAAACAGCTTTTGTGTGATTATTAAGTTTTATGCATCTTTTATGACTGGATCTTATTTCTCTGTTTAAGGTCCTGGTGGGCATGGACTGTGTTTATTTGTAGTTCTGTGACGTCCTCAATAAATATTGGTCAAATTGATGTAATACAGTCCTTTTAAAGGTTTGTACTGTCATTACCACCCCCAGGGTTTTATATTGTATCTATAACTTCCATTTCTCCATAGGACACACATGATTTTCAGAGACGAAGGAATCTAAATTGAGAGCATTGATTTAATCAGCATGAGCCTACAGTGGGAGATTCTGCTGTAGTTATCAATTAGCACAACTTCAAAATCAGCAGTAAAACAGTTTTGTAGATGAGACCCTGCAGAATGCCAGTTCATTTGGAAATGGGGCACACCCTTATTTACCTTTTATGTTTTTGGGTTTTTTTTTAGCTTCACCATTCTGTTTTAATGGTCAACTGCTTCAGCTCCAATTCTGTGCAACCACAGAATCAAAGCATTTTCAGAAGCTATTCTTGAGGTAATTCAGGTCTAAACTCTCATTTTGAGGGTGAATAAAGAAGAGAATAAATCATTCACGAAGTTCTTGTAGTGACCTGATATTAGTGCTAGAGTTAAACTTTCCCAATTGTGTTCTGTTGATTAGGCAAATAAACTACGATCTACTTGTTTTGCTTTCCCCTTCTCATTTAAGATTTTCATTTAATGAACTGGTTGGTGAGATATGAACTGTTGCCATTCCTTGGGCTGTTGAGTTAAAAATATCCAGGCTTTATCAATAAGAATTATAGAGTTAGATTTTTAAAGTCTGCCAGTATCACCATAAAAACGTGAATAACATTTTTAGATCAAATAGTACATAAAAGAAACTTTAGCAATAAAAATTAATAGTGTATCCATTTACTGCCTTATGGTCTGCTGCTTACTGAATTAGTCCAGTTGCTAAGGATAAAAATCATAAACCTTACTAAAGAAAAATAACATTAAAATGTATTTGTTTATGATCTTTCAGTATCAAGAGAGGAATCAAATCTGTGATTTAAAAACCATTTTTCAAAAATATAACAGAATACAGAATAAAAAGCAATTTACCTTTACTCAGTAGGGTATGTTAAGACTGCAGGAATAAAGTGAAGAAACTCTCCACTATGTGCAGTTTTTCAAGGTGAAATAAAATCCTTGTCAAATCCCAGCAGTGAAAGGAAATGAGGAACGATGATTAATAACACTGTTGGCAGAACAAAATAAACCTTGAAATCTAAACAATCTTCTATCACACAGAAAGCACATGAATCTATTATCTCTTTGCATTTTAATTGTTGGTTATTTCTTAAGTACTGTTGAACTCCATTTAAATGTGTGCAAATATTTTTCAGCATTAAAGTAGAATTATGGGAATCATTAGTAGGCCATATAAATACCTGGTAGCTCCAATTGCTTTTAAGTATATATAAATCCTTTAGCTTCTCAGGTAGTCACTTAGCAATTCCACTATCAGCATTGCTTACACACTGTGTCTGACACAGTTACAGGTGTGAGTAAAGTGTTTAGCTACATAAACTAAATTTCATTGCTGTTTGGAATATCCTGGACCATTACTTGGATTACCAAGTTTATCCTTAAACAAATAACCAAACACAATCACAAATACCCTCCCCTTGAATTTTTCACCTAATTAACAACTCTTAAAAATTATTTTTCTTTTTTACATTGGATTCATAGGTTTTTATTCATAAATTGTATGTCTCTGAAACAGGATACTTCCATTACATTTGGGATTGCTCAAACGTGACCACTGATTTTTCCTAATAAGAAAATTCTAGTAGTATTAAAGGAGAAGTCTCATCCTATCAAATTATACAAACTAGCTGTTTTTAACAAATGTATCCCCAAATGATTCAAACAATTTAAATTATTTTGTTTCTCATACACCATTACTGGAAAGGCAGACATATTGGTAGGGCACTCTCTTCCATTTCCATTCCATGAAAGGGAATAAAACAAGAAGAACTGCACATTAGGGGTCCTTAGGAACCAGGAACAGAAATGGCATGAAATACTTCCTCTCACAGTACACTGGCTCAAACTCAGTCACAAAGCCACAAATATCTCCAAGGGAGGCTGAGAAATAAAATCTTACTATGTACCCAGAAAGCAAACACTATTGTTGATGAACAACTAGGTGCTTCTCTCATAGTTATATAACTTAAACCTTTGATATTTCTTTAACTTGATGAAAAATGTTGATATTTCATTTAAATATGACCAAGTAGGTCTTTTATAAATTAGTGATAAATTCAGGACACTTAATCTGATGTAACATTTTATGATGCATTATATCCATTTATTTAGATAAGAAAACTCAGGCTCAAAGTTGTCCTATGACTTAATCTAAGGTCACAAGTTTATCTCATCTTTAACTATAAATCTAACTTTTCTACCAGAAGTTTTCAGCATCATCAGTGACATAACATGAATACTAACAGAATTGTGCCTAGTTTGAATCAAGTATTTCATGCTACCTTAAGTCAAAACGTGTTGTAGAGGTAATAAATATAGAAACAGAAAATGTCTGAGAAAGTAACAAATATTTCAGGTGCATAATAGGTACTCAATTATATGTTTTAAACATTATTCTAACATTTTAACAAAGATAAATCCAGGCCTATATGGTTTCAATGGTTAGGTCTTCTAAACATTTAAGGAAGAAGTAGTACCGATTATATATATCTTACCAAGATATCTTACCAAGAATATAAAAGTAGATCACTTTCCATCTCATTTTTGTGAGGCCAGCATTACATCAATACTAAAAAAGCAGACAAAGACATTACAAAAAAACTAAAGACCAATATCCCTCATGAAGATAAACATAAAAATTTCAAAAAAATATAACAAATTAAATACAGAAATACAAAAAAATTATGTTAGAACCAAGTGGTTGTATCCTGGAAATGCAAGGCTGGTTCAACACTCAAAAGCTAAACAATATAATTCATCATATAAACAGGATAAAATAGAAAAACCATAAGATCTTTTCAAAAGATGCAGAAAAAGTATTTTCCAAAATTCCATATCCATTCATAGTAAAAAACCTAATAAATAGCATTTTTCTAAAACACCTACAGCAAATATCATAATTAATGGTAAAAGACTGAGTGTTTTCCCCCAACCTGGGGAAAAGCAAGAATGTCCACTTGCTCCTATTCAACATCATATCAATAAGGAAGGAAAAGAAATAGGCACATAGATTAGAATGGAAGAAATAAAACTATCACTCTTTGTAAACTACATGATTATCTACTTAGAAAGTCTTTATAGAATCTAAAAAAAGGTACACATGGAGAACTCCTAGAATTATCAGTTAACAAATCACCAATTATAGGGTCAATACATAAAATTCAATTATTTTTCAATATATTAGCAATTAGCAATTAAAAATTGAAGTTTAAAAAGCAATATTATTTATAATAGCCTTAAAAAGTGAAATACGTGTTTATAAATGTAGTAAAATATGAGCAGGATATGAATGCTGAAAACACAAAACACTGATAAAAGAAATCAAAGGGAACCTAAATTAATTAAGAGAAAGAACAAAGCTGGAGGTATCATAATTCCAAATTTCAAGATATACTACAAAGCTGTATTAGTAACCAAAACAGTATGGTGCTGGCACAAAAATGGACTCATAAATCACTGGAACACAGAAGAGACCACTCTTACATGGTCAATTAACCTACAACAAAGGAGGCAAGAATATACAATAGGGAAAGACAGTCTCTTCAATAAATGGTGCTGGGGAAACTGGACAGCTACATGCAAAAGAATGAAAGCAGATCACTTTCCAACACATATGCAAGAATAAATTCAAAATAGATTAAAGATCTAAATGTGAAACCTAAAACCATAAAAATCCTAGAAGAGAACACAGGCAGTTATTTCTGATATTGGTCACAGCAACATTTTTCTATCTAGATCTAGAGACTGTTAATCTCAGAAAACAAACGGAGGGTTGCTGGATAGGAGGAGGGTGGAAGGGATGGGGTGGCTGGGTGATGGACACTGGGGAGGGTATGTGCTATGGTGAGAAAGAAAATAATTAATAAAAAATGATAAAAAAATTTTAAAAATTAAAAAAAATTGCCAAAACAATTTTGAAAAAAAAAACAATAAATATCTTAGTACCTAATTCCAAGGCTAAAAAGCTATACAAGCTAAACAGTGTAGTATTAGAGAAAATAGAGACACACAGATCAATGGAATAGAATAAATTCGAGAAGTAGATCAGCACTTATATGACTAATTTATATTTTACAAAGATGTAAGGACAATTCTATAGAGAAAAGATAGTCTTTTGACATATGGCTCTGAAGCAACTGGACATTTATCTATCTACCCTTCAACTTATACCTTATATCCTTCATAAAATTTGATTCAAAATGGATCATACACCTACATGTAAAACATAAAACTATAAAATTTCTAGAAGAAAACATAAGAGAAAATCTGCTTCACTTTATGTTGACAAAAAGATTTTAGATCCAACACCAAAAGCATGACCCATAAAGAAAAAATATTAATTAATAATTTAAAAAATTAGACTTTGTTAAAATCTAAAACATTTGTTCTGCCAAAAAATACTTTTTTTAAGATTTTTTTAAAATTTATTCATGAAAGTCAGACGTGGGGGGGAGAGGCGGAGGCAGAGGGAGAAGCAGGGCAAGGAGCCTGATGTGGGACTCATGCAGGACTCGACGCAGGTCTCCATCCCACGACCCCGGGATCATGACCTGAGCCGAAAGCAGACACTTAACTGACTGAGCCACCCAAGAGCCCCCAAAGATACTCTTAAAAGCCATACAGTAGGAGGAAACATTTGCAAATCACATATCTCACAAAGGATTTATATCCATAATATAGGAAGAACTCTCAAAACTCAATATTAGGAAATCAAATAACGCAATTTTTTAAGTAACCTGTACACCCAATGTAAGGCTCGAACCTATAACCCCAAGATCAAAAGTCGCACACTCTACCAACTGAGCCAACCAGGCTCAAACAACCCAATTTTTAATAAATGAGCAAAATATGTGAACAGAAATATTTTCACCAAAGAAAATATAGGGATGCCAAATAAGTAAATGAAAAGATGCTCAGAATCATTAGTTATTTGGGAAATGCAAATTACAACCTCAATGAGATACCACTACATATACATACAAATACAAACCTATTAAAATAGCTAAAGTCAGAAAAGCTGATAATATTAATCACTATGAGGAGTGGGCGACTGCAATTCCCATATACTGCTAGTGAGGATATAAAATGGTACAGTGGCTTTAGAAAATAGTTTGGCACTTTCTTTTAAAGGTAAAGATACACTCACCATATGCTCTGATAATATAATAAATCCTAGTTATACACATCTGTATATGTGAGTTTGCCCAATTGTTGAAATTTATTTATAATCCCAGATCAATACTTTCTTTTATAATTTTCTTTTCTTTTTTTAAAAAAGATTTTATCTATTTATTTGACAGAGAGAGAGACAGAGCAGAAGCAGGGGGAGTGGGAGAGGGAGAGGCAGGCTCCCAGGGGAACAGGGAGCCTGATGCAGGGCTCAATCCCAGGACCGTGAGAGATAAGCTGAAGGCAGACGTGTAACCGACTGAGCCACCCAGGCACCCCCCCACAAATCAATACTTGCGGGACATCTGTGGCCATTCAGTGGTAGTGCAGAACAATGAAAAACTAGTCTAAGCCAACATTCATGTGCCTAGCTGAGAATGAACAAGGCAGTGCTCTGGATTCTTGTTTTAACTCTCATATTATAAGTAAATGTCCTTTTTCTTTATTTAGTTGTGCATTTTTTGTTTTTGTTTTTTGGTGGGTTTGTTTTTATTTTTGTTTTTGCATTTTTGTGTTTTTTGTTGGTGATTCTGCTGTTTAAAATGGTGTCCAAGTGGCATCCAAGCATTTAATATTTCCAAATACAGAAAGCTATGATGTGTCTTATGGAGAAAATATGTATGCTAGATCAGTTTCATTCAGCCATGAGTTACAATGCTGTTGGCTGTGAGTTCAAGCCAGTGAATCAACAATATATATTAAATAAGGTGTTTTTAAACAGAAAATACACATATAACAAGGTTATGTATTGATCAGTTGACAAAACTGTCATTGTGGCCAGAGGCTCACAGGAACATAACTCTGCATTTCCCCTAGGAGCAATGTCTCATTACTCACTAATTCAATGTTCAAGGTGACTTTATAGAACATTACTACCACAAATAATGAGAATTGATTGTGACACTCCTAAGTATTTTCCCAAGATAAATGAATACTCAGGTTTAAGCAAAATGCCCATATTTAAGTTTTATAAAAGTTTTCATAATTGTCCCAAACTAGAAACTACCTATATTACTTTTCTGTTATTGTCATATCAAACTACCACAGAAGTAGCTAATTAAGCAACACAAATTTATAATCTCACAATTTCCATAGGTCAGATGTCCAGCAGATTCCACTTAGTTTCTGCTTAGAATCTCTGAATCTCACAAGGCTAAAATCAAGGTGTTGATAAAGCCAAGTAAGTACCTTGCTGAGGATCCTAGGGGAAAATATGTTTCCTTGTTCATTTAAGTTGTTGGAAGAATTCAATTCATTGCAGTTGTAGTACTGAGATTCCTGGGGTTTTTGTTGGTTATTAGCTGAGGGCGATGATCACTTTTTAAGGTTAGCTCACATCTCCCTTCCTCTATCTTCAAAGCCAACAACAGCAAGCCAAATTCTTCTCACATCATATATGTTTGACTGACTCTTCTGCCTTCCTCATTTACACTTAAGAATCTGTGATTAGACCCTCAACTCTATGGTCAACTAATCTTCAACAAAGCAGGAAAGAACGTCCAATGGAAAAAAGATAGTCTCTTCAACAAATGGTGTTGGGAAAATTGGACAGCCACATGCAGAAAAATGAAACTGGATCATTTCCTTACACCACACATAAAAATAGACTCAAAATGGATGAAAGACCTCAATGTGAGAAAGGAATCCATCAAAATCCTCGAGGAGAACACAGGCAGCAACCTCTTCGACCTCAACCGCAGCAACTTCTTCCTAGGAACATCACCAAAGGCAAGGGAAGCAAGGGCAAAAATGAACTATTGGGACTTCATCAAGATTAAAAGCTTTTGCACAGCAAAGGAAACAGTCAACAAAACCGAAAGACATCTGACAGAATGGGAGAAGATATTTGCAAATCACATATCAGATAAAGGGCTAGTATCCAAAATCTATAAAGAGCTTCTCAAACTCAACACCCATAAAACAAATAACCCAGTCAAGAAATGGGCAG
>LNAC01000224.1:190316-307088 GCA_002007465.1 Ailurus styani
AGGGGGTTGTGGGGGGTAGGGAGGGAAAAATAATGAAACAAGATGGGATGGGGAAGGAGACAAACCATAAGAGACTCCTAATCTCACAAAACAAACTGAGGGTTACTGGGGGTGGGAGGGTAGGGATAGGTTGGGTGGGTTATGGACACTGGGGAGGGTTTGTGCTTTGGTGAATGCTGTGAAAGATGTAAGCCTAATGATTCACAGACCTGTACCCCTGGGGCAAAGAATTTAAAAAAAAATAAAATATAAAAAATAAAAAATAAAAAATTCAGTCTACACATGTATTAAAAAGGATAGTTTAGATGTGTTTCATGGAAAAATGACCACAATATATTATTCAATGGGAAAAAACAAGCAGATTACAAAATTCAAATTATATTATGACCCCATTTATTTTAAATTGCGTTTTTATACAAAAGATACCTTAGAGAATTTTTTTTTCTATAAGATTCACTCTGATTCATTCTGGATGGTAGGATTACAGGACATATACATATTCTATGCTAAGTATAATTTAAATGTTTTAAAAATAACTTATTTTAATATCCACAAAAATATTGTTTTCCTTTGGAAAACAATGCCTCAAAATACTAAGTAATCATTTTTTATATTTCTTTTCAAAATCAAAAGGAATATAGAGGATGTTTATTATTTTTTTGGTTTATTTTTATTTTCTTTATATATTTCAAAATAGTTAATGATCTAGGGACACCTGGGTGGCTCAGTTGGTTAAGCGTCCAACTCTTGATCTCAGCTCAGGTTCTGATCTCAGAATCATGAGTTCAAGCCCCACATGAGTTTACGCCACAAAATTAAAAAAAAATTAAAATAGTTAATGAACTAGAGTTAAATAATAAGGCAAGGAACATATAACAAAACTTTATTTTTTAAAGATATATAAATTTTTGTATTCTTTCTTCTTCATGCTACAATCAGAAAGCAAAGTTAAAAAAAAAAAAGGAAAGCAAAGCTTTTCTATGTTCATATATTTTCTACCCATATTATGGAAAGAGAAAGACCCAAGAAGAGAAAGGGGAAAATGAGGAGTTGATGAGACAGAATATGGCTGACATATAAAGATAGAACAAGAATTCTCAAATTTATTCAGTTTCATTTCTCTTTGAAAATCTCATGAAAATATGGATCTTCTCCAGAAAAAAAATGCCTATTCAACAACATATACATGTAAGTTCACTGTGTCTCAGAACAAAAATTATTACCTAGAGAGACAAGAAAAGCAGAGAACTGCACAGAGTTAGGCACCAAATAAAGAGAAATGAAATCTAGATGCAGATTTTCTATACAACAAACCTTTCTTAGTGCTACAAATTGTTGTCGGAGAGTCTTTACAACACCAGACAGGAGTAGGCAATAGCATTTCTCATCACTTGTTTTAAAAAATAATTTTTAAAGGTGAATTCCAGATTAGAAATGCAGACGTGAACATCTGCATGGAAGTTTTAACAATTATAAAAGATATGAACATAGTAGGTTCACAGTACATGACATTCTTTAAATGAAATTTTGTCAAGCCATGCTTTGTGATCTTGAAAGTCTGGTTTCCCATAATTTAGTGCTGAAAACATTAGAAGGAGAAGCTGCAGAGGGGAGTTGAGGAGAGGGGTTGAGATGTGAAGAAAAGACAGAGGAACAAGACAGGACCAAATAAGAAGACAATTCAAGCAACTGAACTGTCTCAACTTTAATCAGAATTTAATTTTTTAAAAAATTGAAAGGGAACATCTTGCAGAATGACATCTGTGGCCTAACTTCAATAATCTACATCTAAAGAAGAGTTGTCAACTTTTATTCATACTATGACCTAAAGAACTAAAAGTTCGTGTGTTAACTTTTTTATAGGCGTAATTCGCTATTTTGTCTATAACTAATCTATTCTTCCTACTATGACCCACATTGTTTATGTAAGTAAATACTCAGTCTAACCTAAAGTTTAGTCTGATATCAAAAAAGAGCCTTTCATGGGGCACCTGGGTGGTTCAGTGGGTTAAAGCCTCTGCCTTCGGCTCAGGTCATAATCTCAGGGTCCTGGGATCGAGGCCCACATCAGACTCCCTGCTCAGCAGGGAGCCTGCTTCCTCCTCTCTCTCTGCCTGCCTCTCTGCCTTCTTGAAATCTCTCTCTCTCTCTCTCTGTCAAATAAATAAATAAAATCTTTAAAAAAAAAAGAGCCTTTCAGGATATATTCAGTCTCTTAGATAAAAATGGTCAGTGTTGGGGTGCCTGGGTGGCTCAGTCAGTTAAGCATCTGCCTTTGGCTTAGGTAATGATCTCAGGGTTCTCAGATTGAGCCCCACATGGAGCTCCCTCCTCTGTGGGGAGCCTGCTCTCCCTCTCTACCTGCTTGTGCTCTCTGTCAATACATACATACATATATCTTAAAAAAATAAAAAGTCAGTCTTGCAAATAACTTTCCTCTAGCTGCTTCTCTCCATATGACAAGACAGTTGTACTATTCACATGCTCTGGACTAAAAGGCAGAGCAGGACAATCTACAATTCTGGAATGTAGATTCCTTACCAACCTACCATCAGGCTCCTCTAATCTCCAATGCAAAAGTTGGTCCCGGGTAAACTTTTGGTCCATTCTTCTTTGCTTTGACTCTGTTTCTGTTCAGAGTTCAGGTCCAGAAGGTCTCATCTTATCTCCCACTGGTCCTAAAGATAGGTCTAAGGTCTAACTTTGATCCTACTTCTTCCTGGCAAAGATAATACATCCCATGGCCATGACCGGAGAGTCATGCAGCTAGACAAGTGTATTTGGGTCTCCCACAAGCATGTTTTCAGTGATGTGACATGGGTCAAATCTAGCTTTCTCCCAAGTTCCAAACAGGGGCATGAAGAAGACTTGTCCCTCTGTAATTGGTGATATCCTTATTTATCTGGCATACTACCACTCTAAGGTGAAGAATGGAAATACAGGCCCCTGTATTTGACCACTGCACATGCTACTTTGTCTCTGTCTTCTTGCCACAAGCATTCAAGACTGGGAAAGGGAGTTTCCCTTTTCTCCTTCTTCTACCTACCAAAATTTTCCCTATCTAAAAGTCAGTGATCTAGCTTTCCAAACACTATTTCTCTCATGCCTAAACGGATATAAACTAACCAATTCACCAAACAATAGCCTGGCTTGCAAGGCAATGCATAGATGCAAACACCCTCTTTTTTAATTTCAGAACCTGAAATCTCTCCCTAGAAGGAAGGCTTAGAGGGTTAAAAAAAGGAATCATATAAAAATTTAATCTATTAACACTGTTCTATATCCTCAGTCAACTCTCTCTGGTCCATCTGCACAATTAAGTAAAGCACCGTTTAGTAGCAAAAGTTAATTTATAGAAAGCATTGACCAAATGTAATAGAAGTGATACCAGCACCTGTCTTCTTCTCTACTTTCCTGCCCCCAGCTCCGAGGTATGCTGGGATGGGTGTAGTGCATAGCTAAATCGAAGATCGTTGTTTCTCCTCAAACATAGGTCAGCTCCTAATACTTTTAATTCTGGGCAGGGGAGATCCAGTGGAGCTGTGTTGAGTCTCAGGGCATCACTTGACTGGAGGCAGAGGAACAATTAACACTGTATGAATTAGCCTCAGTCAATGTACAAAATTATATAGTCCCTCTCCCCGCGTCTGCCCATCAGAGCGTAATGTGTTTTTATAGTTCTCTCTCTCCCAGGGCTCTTAGAGCAGAATTATTTCCTTCTGAGACTCAGGAAGAAGAGACTCATATTGTCTATTAGCTCAACTACTTTATCTTACTTAGAAAGACAAGTTTAATAAATCAGAACATTCTTCTATCTGAAGCCTGTCTACCAATACTATGTTATCTTTAATTCATGAGTGAATGTACTATCTGAACTTTGAACAGTAGAATGGCCTTGACTATTTTTTTAACCTCTAGGGGGAAATTCCCATACACAAATTAAAAACCTGGTTCACCTTTTTCACCCAACTCTCAAACTGATATATTCACACACAGAATCTTTAGAAATCAAAAGAAGGGAAAAGAGATTAATGACGGGGAGCAGAGGAAAAGAAGGCAAAGTTCAAGACTCCTTTTCTAACCACCCTAGGAAAACTGGATGTTCCGTGAAGGATGACACTTGAAAACATAGTAAAAATGAAAAAATAATTTGCAGGTGTTGGGAATTGGGGGTAAGAGATGTTCCTATACATATCTAAGAGTGAATGGAAAGAAGAAATGCTTTTTCTGGGTCAGGGTAGGTCAGAAAACACTTTCAGGGGATATATTAAGATATATATATATATATGTATATTAAGAATATATATATAAGATATATTAAGTCTGTTTGAGCTGCTGTAACAAAACACTATAGACAGGCACCTTATAAACAACAAAACTATTTCTGACAGCTCTGGAGACTGAGAAATCCAAGACGAAGGCACTGACAGACTCAGAGTCTAGTAAGGGTCCACTTCCTCATAGATGACTGTCTTTTCACTATACCCACATGGGGGAGGAGGTGAGACATCTCTCTGGAATCTCTTATATAAGGAAACTAATACATTCATAGGAACTGCACCCTCATGACCTTATCACCTGCCCCACTACCTCCTAATACCGTCGCACTAAGGATTAGGTTTCAACATAATCAATTTTAGGGGAACAGAAACATTCAGTCTGTAGCAGGATATAGGTGAAAGAGATTCCAATTTGCTAGGATATGGCTTGCGATTTATCATTATACCCAGAGATTTTGCTCCATAGTAATAGGTTTGTCATAGAGTAAGGTAACTAGCCTGGCTTCTGTTGAAGTATTCTTTCCAAATATTTGAACTTTTCACTATCTTTCTTACTAAATCCCTGTTAAGAGTTATTCAATTAATCCTTGCAAAGTATTATTTCATAAAATTTCTGAAAACACAAAACACTTTAATGGCAAATTTTATTTTATGTACAAGTATTCCCTCAAGTATCTCTGAGCTTGTTGAAGGCATGTTAAGAGGTTTGCTTTGTTATTGGCCAACACCAAGTGTTAATGTCTGGCATACTGAGGGGAGAAGGGGTAGAGGGGGAGGGAGAGAATAAAGAAGAAAAGAACTAAATATAGGGGCGCCTGGGTGGCTCAGTGGGTTAAAGCCTCTGCCTTCGGCTCAGGTCATGATCTCAGGGTCCTGGGATCGAGCCCCGCATTGGGCTCCCTGCTCAGCAGGAAGCCTGCTTCCTCCTCTCTCTCTGCCTGCCTCTCTGCCTATTTGTAATCTCTCTCTCTCTCTCTCTCTGTCAAATAAATAAAATCTTTAAAAAAAAAGAACTAAATATAAAGAGAGAGTGGGAAGGACAAAGGAAAGAGGGAACAAAAGAACAGGGTGGGAGGAAAAAAAGTATTAGACACAGCAATGCCTTCTTCTTGACTTACATGAAAAAGTAAATCTTGTATCAATCGCCGATGGGACAGTGTGAAAAATAAATATCTTTCAAGCCAATAGAATTCTGAATACTTGAGATTGGTCAGATCTGGGTCTGAAGGAAATCCCTCAGATAACAGGTGTGCCCATAGCAGACCAAATCTCTCTTCACCAAGTAGTCCCAAACGTTTTCCATGGCTCATGTGGTTGGGGACACATGCTAACAATTGTCCAAATATTTCACATGTGCCACAGATGCTGTAGCTCTGGAAGCCTATTAATTCACAGTTAATACTAATAGGACTGATGCTACAAAACAAAGATATCTGTACCCTGGGAGGTGTGTGTGTGTGCATGACCATGTGCGCATAGTAAACATCTGCTCACACAAGAGTACGCAAGCAAAAGGATAGTTCCTGCGTTTATCACCTTTTGTCTATAATATTTAGTGATTGTGAACAGCTTTCTTCTGATTACAAAAATAAAAGTGACTAAAAAATTTTGAAAAATACAGAAAATCACTAAAAAAAAAGAAAAATCACCCATAATGCCATATGCAAGAAATAAGTGCTATTAATATAGCTCTTTATTGGGTGCCTGGGTGGCTCAGTGGGTTAAAGCCGCTGCCTTCAGCTCAGGTCATGATCTCAGGGTCCTGGGATCGAGGCCCACATCGGGCTCTCTGCTCAGCAGGGAACCTGCTTCCTCCTCTCTCCTCTCTCTCTGCCTGCCTCTCTGCCTACTTGTAATCTCTCTCTCTGTGTCAAATGAATAAATAAAATCTTTAAAATATATATATATAGCTCTTTATTTTTATATGCACTTTATAAATATTCAATTGCTTGTTAATCTTAATACTTTTGAGTTATTTTGAGTTATCCGGATAAGAAATCACATTTATCTACAAATAATGTAAGTTGGCACCATCCTTTCAAATATTTTAACTTCAAATTTGTATTTCTTTACAGTATTTGGTAATGGATTTCAGAATAGGATAAGTATGTCAGTAAGCTTTGAATTAACTATTAATTCAAATGTCATTCTTTATGTCTGTGTTTTCTCTGTTTTTCTTAATTTTTAATTATGAGAGCTTTGTTTATTTCATTAGACAGACCAAGGAAGCAATTTTTGGTATTAATCTATCATTTTTATGATGGTTTTTCAAATTATTAAATACTTCCTTTGCCTTATCACTTATGCCTATGGTCTCCTTAATTTTTATTTTATGGACTTAAAAAGTATTTTGAATAGGACACTTAATTATTTCATTTTTGTTCTTCCTATTTCAATAGTAAAGGTTTTTTTTTTAAGATTTTATTTATTTATTTGACAGAGAGAGAGAGATCACAAGTAGGCAGAGAGGCAGGCAGAGGGAGAAGGGGAAGCAGGCTCCCTGCTGAGCAGAAAGCCTGATGTGGGGCTCGATCCCAGGACCCTGAGATCATGACTTGAGCCGAAGGCAGAGGCTTTAACCCACTGAGCCACCCAGGTGCCCCAATAGTAAAGGTTTTTAAGGTATGAATTTTTCTGTCATATGTATGGATGCATCTCCTAAATTTGGGTTGTTTAAATTGACATAATTTTTTAATTTCTAAAAATAAATTTAATTTCTGACCATGAGCTACTGGCCTGCTGGGTACAAACAACTTTTTCAAGTTAATTACTGTGTTAGACATTACAACGTTGGTTCTCAGTGAATCATGCTCCAGTTATCAAGCCCTGTATAGTTCTCTCCCATATTGATTCTGGGCTTGGACAGGAGAATTTGGCCATGCATCAACATGCATGATGTGAACAGAGGGTTGACAAGCATTTGTACACTAGGATTTATCTTCTTGGAACACATGGAAATATGGAAATACATTCTCTGAAGGGTAAGATACCACATGGAAAGCCAGGGTAGCCTGGCCAATCTCCTAGCTTAAAGCAGCTATGTGGAGTAATGAACCACCCAGTCAACCAAAGAAATCATAAAAAATAATAATAATAATAATAAATGCTATTATTTTAAGACACTAAGTACTGAGAATGTTTGCTATGCAACAATAGAAGACTGGAAATTTTTCTATTTAAACTTGATCTGACTCAGTGATTTTTCTATCTAGCTAAGTTTCAGAGAAGATTATTGAGAAGGAAGATATTTAAGTCTCCATGTATCAAATATGCCACTCCACCAAGAAGGCAGTAATGTCTACAGTTAAATGTGGATTGGAAAGGCTTTTTTTTTCTCTTTTGTTTTCAGTTGCAAATGAATCCTTGCTTCATTTCAGTATCATATTAGTGATCCAATAGAAACATAGGATATGATTTATTAAATATCAATATTCTCAAATATTCTTGTAGGTAATTTTTAAATCCTATCTTCTTTTGAAAATACAAGATGTCATGCATAATACTTAACCAATGATGATTAATTTCTTATTATAGACCTTTTAAATAAATGAGAAATTTGTGTGACTCTCCTCAGAAAAATACAACTTTATAAAGAAACAAATTATTACATACAATTTCAGCAGTTTCATGGATCATCCGAGGCAAAATCATAGACTCATTAAGGAAAATATGTAGTGATTTTCAAATACATTTGAGGCAACTAATCTGTCCTCAGATAAAAGTTTGCTGGGAAGAAAAAATAAATAAAAGAATAAAAAACAGAGCTATCATCGTTGAAGCAAAGGTGGTACTATCAACCCACCTGTTACCTTCAGTCTTCGGTTTACCTACCCCTACACCATATCCCTCCACAGAGTATAGTTTGCAAATCACTGTTCTAAAATGATATGATAAACTCAAATACCGAAATGGGTGCCTGGGTGGCTCAGTCAGTTTAATGTCTGCCTTCAACTCAGGTCATGATCCCAGGGTTCTGGGATTGAGCCCTGCCTAGGGCTCTCCGCTCAGTGGGGAATCTGTTTCTCCTTTTGCCCTCCCCCCACCTCCGCTTGTACACTTGGGCAAGTGCTCTCTCTCATACATACATATACAAATTTGTCTTTGAAAAAAAAATTAAATACCTAGAAGAGAGATAAATAAACATAACGGGGCTGGATCCAGAGAAGTTCTGACACAAACTAAGAGTAAGTATAGAATAAGGAGAGACTGGATTCACTGGAGTAACGTAAAAGAAACTATTGTGTGAATCACTGTGGACAGCGGCTCAACATAAGACAGCAAATAATCTGCAGCTTTGAAAGAAGTTGGGTGGCCACTCCAATTAATTTTATGTGTCAGCTTGACTGAACCATGGAGTGCCCAGACATTTGGTCTTACATTTTTCTGGATGTTTCTGTGAGGGTGGTTTTAGAGGTGATTAACATTTAGATTGGCAGACTAATAAAGCAGTTTAACTCATCCAATCAGTTATTTAAACAGAACCTTAAAAATCCTGGCCCTCTCCGGGTATGAGAGAATTCTGCCTGATGACCTTCAAATTGGGACCTCAGCTATCCTGGTTTTATGGCAGCTTCCAGACTTTGGACAGAAACTGGGACTGAGCTCTACAAATTTTGGATCTGCCAGCCAATTTCTTATAATAAATCTCCTTGTCTATACTACATACTATATAATATGTAGTACTATATAGTACTACATAATACTATGTAGTATTATTATAATAATGCAAAATAATGTATATGTATAATATTATATATAATAATGCATAATACTATATACTACATAATACATATATATAGTAGTATATAACATGTAGTACAAAATATACTACATACTTTATAAAATAAAGAGCCCTGGAGAACCCTAATACAACCATATATCTCACTGTGTCCAGGACAGAGCAGGTTTATGCCTGTGATCCCACTGTAAATACTAATAGCTCCCCTTTTCCCTCACAGATACATCCAGTGTTTTTGTTTTTGTTTCATATCATTTTTGTTTTCACAAGGCAGAGACAGGTCATGTTTGTCTGAAATGTGTTAGGAAAGGGGACCAGTGGTGGCCTCAGCTAAGTGGGTCATCTGTTTGCTGAGGGCTGCCCTGAGCAAGGCAAACCCACTGGGGACTAGGGACTAAGGACAAAAGCCCCAGTGGGTGCAAAAGCAACAAGGATAGCAGTGTGGACACACGATAGGGAAGACTGGCTGAGAAGAGGTGGTCGTTCACCTAGCCCAGGCCACTCTTACCAGAGCCACTCTTTCCAGAGCCAGTGGTGGTTGGTCCCAGCGTGTCCTGATTTAATGCCCCTCACAGCTTTGCCCTGCCCCTTGGGCCTGTTGGGGATAAATTACCTGTTCATCCACAGAAAGTACTGGCTCTCATCGGGTTTGTTCCAGAGGGCACAGCAGTACCATAATGTCCTTGTTCCTTCCACGGTCAGTCTGTTACCTCTTAAGCAACCCGGCAGCACTGGCAACGCAGGAACAGAGCCGCAAGTATGATAGAACATGCTACTTAACCAGAAAAAGTAAATTAGGTCGAGACAACTGTTCTTGTTAAATTAACAAAATTCTCAAAATTATTTCTTTCTCAGAGTTAGGTTAACATCACGGTTTAATGGAAATGCTTCACCTTAGATAGAAGGAAAAGAAAACTTTGTTTCGCATTCACCTTTTCCTCCGCACAAGTGGATCCCAAGTTCTAAAACCTTAAAATATACTACCATTTAAATTCCATCCTATAGGATTATATCTTCACACTTTGGTTCTTTTTCCAATTAATGGTCCATTTGTGGAATGCATATGTAGTTATTTCAGTTCTATATGGCTCATTAGAGAGCCTTCTCAGCGATGGGTTTCATTCCCCTTGGTCTGATATGAATGTATTCATTAAGGACATACCATAAAATAACTAATAAAGTAAATTTTGAACATTTAAAAAGAAGTAATATAGCACAACTTACCTTCCTTAAAAAATAATTTAATCTGTTGTGGCTGTTTTAAAGATTTGAATTCAGGAGAAAATTCTTTACAAGTGGTTTTTATTGTAACTTGAAACCTGACTCCTCATTCAAATGTGCATATTAATGTCTAATGTATATCGGAGTGACTCCTGTGGGAAGAATAAATGTGTTAGACTGTTCAAGTATAAAGAAGTAAGAATAAACATGAAAACTGGCAGAGGGTCAGGTGGGAGGAACCTCCATTCTATTTGTCCTTCCCTTAGTAATTTCCCAGTTTGCAAGAAACTATTGTCCCATTTAAATAGTAGAGCTGATCATGATTTAGTCTGACTTGTGGATAAAATCCTATGTAAATGTGTTGCTCATTTGAATTGAATCAATTGAATCAATTGAAAAAATTCAATTCTTTTGTACTTTTACTTTTCTGTTGTTTCAAGGAGGGGCCAGACTGCACCTTCCTGATTAAAAACAGATTTCTTCAGCAAAACTCTCCCACTTCAGACACACTGACAGGTTTATACTGAGGAACAAAACCCTAGGTTTTTCATTGGCAAGCAAAAATTAGGTTTTTTTCTTCCTCAACTGACAACAGGAAATTACCAGAAAAATATTAAATAAAAAAGTAACTGTCCTAGATGTTACCTATACATAAGAATTCTATATGACATATTAAAAACAAGACTAAGTTACTGACAAATTGTAAGACTGCTCATTTGACCACCAACACTATCACTTAACGAGTAAATAATTCAACTGTGTGCCAAGATTTAGAGATGTCTTTCACTACTTTAGACCATAATATGATTACCAATGTGCCATTTGTAAGGCAAACTCCCTTGCATTCATGCACATCCTGTTTTTCAAACTCAATTTCTTTTTCTTTTCTTATTTTTACAGTTTTTAAAATTTTATTTATTTATTTGTCTGAGAGAGAGAGAGAGCACAAGCAGGGGAGCAGCAGGCAGAGGTAGAGGAAGAAGCAGGCTCCTCACTGAGCAAGAAGCCCAATGTGGGACTTGATCCCAGGACCCTGGGATCATGACCTGAGCCAAAGGCAGCCACTTAAGCAACTTGAGCCACTCAGGTATCCCTGATCAAGCTCAATTTCAATCCAACATTTAACATTCAAGTTCACACCATATAGACAATAATAAAACCATCATACTATCCTTAAAGTGCAATGCTAACAAACTTTTGAAGAAATTACCGTTTTGAACCTATATTTTATTGGTTTATTGCCGAGCTAACATAGATATTTTAAAATGAGTATTTTAGTATTGATAGGTGATATGATGGTTCTCTTGTTTCAGTATTGCCCAAATCATATGGAATTGAAAGAGAGACATGAGACATGGATGAAAAAAATCTATTTTTCTTAGCCACGTATTATGATGGTTATAGAAAACTGTAATAACAAAATATCAAAACATTAATAATGCTATAATTTTTATGAAATGTACATCAAAATAGACTTTGAAAAGATCTAAAGCAGACTATAAATAAATAACATGAAATAGTTTCCAATTTGTTCAGGTGGGATTAGACTTTTTGATTGACAGGATGGTGAGATCTAGTCAATTCAGGAGGGAGCTAAATTGGCCACTTAAGAACACTGACAGATTTTTGAATCTCTAAATTTGTATGTGTTTTGTCTGTCTTACCTTTCCCATCTCCTCTTTCAGCTATTTGCAGCAAGACATTCACCCTTAAATAGTCTTGCCTGTCTTGAATAAACTATACTCCTAGCAATGCATTACATAACTCTTACATGGAAGCATATTTATTAAATATTTAAAATATTTATATTCTGTCCTGGCAAGAAGGCTGATTCACGGATTTAAGAACCAGGGTCAGTTGATAAAGTGGGGTCATTCCTAATATTGTCAAACTGGGGCAAGACAGAATGCAATGGGGGAAGGCCTTTTTTTTTTTTTAAAGATTTTATTTATTTGACAGAGAGAGATTACAAGTAGGCTGAGAGGCAGGCAGAGAGAAAGAGGAGGAAGCAGGCTTCCCAACGAGCAGGGAGCCTGATGCGGGGCTCGATCCCAGGACCCTGAGATCATGACCTGAGCTGAAGCCAGAGGCTTTAACCCACTGAGCCACCCAGGCGCCCCAAGAAGGCCTTTTTTTTAAAGTAAAAATGCAGGGGTGCCTGGGTGGCTCAGCTGGCTAAATGTCTGCCTTCAGCTCAGGTCATAATCTCAGGGTCCTGGGATTGAGCCCTGCATGGGGAGCCTACTTCTCCCTCCCCCTCTGCCACCCTCCCCATTCCCCATGCTTGGGCACTCTCTCTCTCTCTCTCTCTCTCTAATAAATAAATAAATAAAGTCTTTTAAAAAGAAAAGTAAAAATGCATACTATATTTTGATTATAGAAACAGGAAGACAGTGACAAAAAGAAAAGAAAAATGATCGAGAACTTGGGTTTGGAGCTCACTGAGCGGGATTCCTCACATAACTCTATTTCCTGCAAGCTGAGTAATCTCTCAAAGGAAAATCTGTAAAACCTGCTTGAAAAAATGGCTGAACTTACTCCAGATATTAGTATTAAACAAAGTGATATGACTGTAATATGGCTATATTTACCATACCTAAGAACATCACCAGGTGATTTAGCTCAAGTGTCTTAAGCAGAGGGATGTGGCTAGCAGCAGAGTTTTCGACCCCCAATTTTTTACTTACAAATGTCATTGGGATTTGTAGTAGGCAAATGCAGAGGCTGGGGAGCTGGCAACTCTTAAATAAACAGGAATAAAGCAAGTCATAGGGCAAGATCAAGCACTCTCCTGCTGGGCAAAAATGGCATCAGACCCTGAATTATGAAGAAGTGAGGTCCTCACGAGACACTGACAGGAGGAACTGCTAAGACTGAGATAGCTGGTGGAAGCCCATGGAAGGTGCACGCTCAAGAGCAGCCAGAGCAGCTTGCAATGGTTCAGTTCCTATGTGAAGCCAGAAAATCCAACAAATGACTCTGTGTTGATTATTTGCAGGTCCTTTTACTGGCTCTTATCAGGCTTCCTTCTTGGGAAACTTTCCTTGGGATTAGCTATCAGAGATTATTCCTTCTGAAAACCCTCTCCTTTATATATTGTTTGTCCTCAAGCCATATATATTTTTTACATAATTTTCCGTATTTCTGTAAGTATCTATGGAAATATTTTCTTCTGCCAAAGACAGAAGACAACTTATCAAAGTCTTTGACCCACCAAATGGCAAGTTTCGCCCTGTGTTTTGTCTGTTCTGCAAACCCAATTCTCCCTTCTCATTTCTTTTTTATGATTTTATTTATTTGACCGAGAGAGAGATAGTGAGTGAGGGAACACAAGAAGAGGGAGTGGGAGAGGGAGAAGCTGGCCTCCGGCTGAGCATGGTCCTGATGCAGGGCTCAATCCCAGGATCCTAGGATCATGACCTGAGCGGGAGGCAGACAATGAGTGAGCCACCTAGACGCCCCACCCTTCTCATTTCTTCCTTTCTTTTTTTTTTTTTTTTTACCCTTCTCATTTCTAAGCAAAATCTTTTCTCTCTTCTCATATCCCTTAACAAATAGCACTTGGTAGTCCTTAAAATTCAGTCTGAATGAAGGAAAATTATTTCCCTTTTGACTTAATCTTCAAATCCAACTAGGTACTGAGATGAAGAAATAGTTGCATTCTTCCAGTGCAACAAAGAGTGAGAGAGAGAGAGAGAGAGAGAGAGAGAGAGAGAGAGAGATGAGCATCTATATCCTGCCATATATTTACTGAACTCCCTGTAGTGCCTGCATGCAATAAACATTAAAACAATAGATAACATTCTATGTTTGAGAACCCAAACTTTTCTTCCCTGGGCTATCATCCACAATAGAATAGAGCTGCGGGCTTTGCAGTAAATTTCCAATGTTAAATTCAGACTGCTGTTATTCATAAGTAAAAACATGTTTCCCTCTATGTCTGCATATCTTTTATCTCCCTATTTATCCTGTAACCACAGTACTAAAGTGAATCACACTTAGAACAAAGCATTACAATGTGACTGTGAGAGCCAAGAGTGTCCTTGAGTTCTCCACACAGAATGGCAAAAGCAGTGATAATTAAGGATTTTTAAACCTCCAAAAGTCGAATGAAACCCAGGAGCCTGAAGTATGGACTACTAGACTCCTCTGAACCTGTGCTTTCCTTTAGTACATTTGTCTCTAAGACAAAACCAAAGAGGTACCAGTAAGAAAACTTATCAAAGTTCTTACCTCATTGAATGTCAAGTTTTAGAAAGGTTTTTGTGCCTCCTTGACACTAGGCCTCTACATTTCTAAAACCATTCATATGTCTCCCATGGGGAACACAGGTCACTTACTTCACGCCTACTTTCCATGCTTCTTAGATACCCAAGGCTTCTCCATCTTCTTTGGCCTTCAGAATTCTATAGCTCTAATTGTCCAATGGCCCTGTGTCTCTGTAGCTTCTGAAGCCAATTTACTAGTACGTTTCATTTCTCCCCCAACATTATTTTAGGGAAGTTTTCCTTAGAGCGCCATCATCTCACAAAGCTGTACCACTCCCCTGTCCCACCATCACATTCCCCTTGAATTTCAACATCCACTAGGAAAAGACTAGATTTGAAAAATCCCTGTCTGAACTTGATCTATGAAAATTTTGACCCGCTGAGAATACTACTTCACCCCCATCTCCTCTGTACAGTTGCTTTCCACGAAGTCTCCTCCCTCGCTTTGTCTGTATTTGTTACAGCATAAAACTGAGTTCTGACATAAAGCTGTTACTAATAAAGAACTCATTTATTTTCGTTATTCATATTCGCTGCCCTTTAGAATTAGGTTCAGATAACTGTAATGCTGAATTGTGATATATATAAGTTTTCAAAAATTATCAGCACTCCTCTTTCAACAAGAGATTGAGTGGAGAATTTGGCAATCTGTATTATATACAATTAGGGTAGAAACACAGGTGTTGCCAAACATTAGTGCTACAAAATACCATTTTTTAATAGTATCACCTGCAGCCCTAGAGTGATAGTATTTCCTTGTAAGCAAACATTTTTTCAGTTAATTCCATATTGGGTCATACCTCTGTCAATGTTTGTAATGAAGGTGAGCAGTTTGTTTTTGGCCCCAGGACATGCTGTAAGAAATAAAACGTGCAACCTCCACTGTGCCTTGGGGAAGCATTTAGACATCTGTACATTTTACATAGTCTTTGCTATGTTGCCATTGAGAATATCACCTTGTCTTCTTCTTTGGTAGCTCTGGGGTAATATACAAAGCTGGTTTTGAGTTATGAAATGCCAACTGGAGACCTCTCAAAGTGTTCTCAAATATAATTCACTTCTTTGGAAATAGCGATTATCAGTTCTTCCAAAATATGATTTAATTACGTACTTGCACAAAATGTCATCATCCTAGTACACTTGACATTTTTAACACATATTCTATTCCTGTCATCTATATCAATGACAAATGACAGAATAAAGGCCTACTTAAAAATTATATCATCTGAGACATTTTATATAATTATGGGCAATTAGAATTTATAAAACATTTAAGTGAATTTAGCTTTTCTTTAAAAGCCCAGTAAGCTCATAAGAAAGCTAAAGCAAGGACTGAATACTCAATCTATTAATCAAGAGGCCTGATGAGGAGAAGTAAGCACTAGCCTGAGTCATGGCACCTTCACTACTTCACCTTTGACCTTGGATGGATGCCTCATACTCCTTATGATTGTTTCTTCATCAGCAAGACTAAGTGGCTAAATTAGAAGCTTTCTAAGATTCTTTCAAGCAACAAATTCATAACTTCTTAATATCTACTGGGTATTCCTAAGTCCAGAACTTACTAGATGCTATGAGGGGTCTAGACACAGCTCTTATCTTGAGTTGTTTATAGTCTAGTTTTGTAAGAAAGAGGAAAAACATGAGGAGCACAATAAAGAAAAATTAATAAATAATTACCAGAGTATTTACTAGACAATGGATGATAGCTAACCAGAGTTATAAGAACTGAAAAAAGACATGAAGAAGTAGTGGAAATCTCTATATTTCAGTTTAAGAAGAATATCCAGATTTCCTTCGGGATAACTACAGCCTGCTTTTCCTAGAAAACCCACTACTAGATGAAATGATATACAATTCAATATATATGTATTGAATATTTTCTATATTACTAGTTAACAACTATTTCAACATATGATTTTCCAACCTATTTCATTTCATCACTGTCAGTTCTTCTACCAAACTATGAATTCCAAGCTCTTTGGAGTTCTTAGTCCCTAGGTCTGGGCAGTCACTCAGTGTTACCCAGCAACAGAGTGGTGTGGGAGAGTTGGAATGCAGCTTCCTGACTCTTGGTGTCATTCTCCCATTAGGCCTGCTGCCAATGTGACAGCACGCTCGCAGGTGAGCTCGCTCTCAGCAGTGCTTCCGGCACACCCTGCCATAATAAACTTCCTCACATCGCTCCTCTCCTACACATCCCATCAGACTATGGGATGTGTAGCCACCTAGCCACCTAGGCAGGGAAGAACCTTTAGAAATCATTTAATCCTATTTCTCTCCACCAGCCACAGACACAGCTGGTGGCAACTGCAGAATGGCAGGGTCCAGTAAGGTTAAGTAATTACTTAGTGTATGGACACTGGCAGGGCTTCATCACAAATTGGGGCTTTTCCCACAATCAACCAACATTAACTCCCTATTTTATAAAATTGAAACATAATTCCTATCTTACAGGTTATCATGAAAAATAAATGAGACAAAGTTTGTGCCTGGTATACAGTAAGTGTTTAATACAATATTAGCTGGTCTAGGAAGGATAGCAGCAACTTGCCTATGTGGGCACCTTTCAGATGCAAATCAATCAGTGCAGATCCCACAAATCCAACCACTTTCTTTATCAGCCTCTCACATTCCAGGTCACTTTTCATATTCTGCTAGAGCCAAATACCAATTTATGGGGGAACAACCCCTACACCCCAAAGCCTACTGAAAGCAAACTAACTGATCCTACGGCTGTTTATCTTGCCTTGCTCATTCCTTGCCACAAATAAAAGAACTTGTCCACATTTTCTTCTTACTTCCTCTGCCTTCCAAATGCCCCTGGTACTTCCCTGTGTGACTGCCTTGTGTGCCATGCCCCCTATTTCTAAGGATCTCTAAATACAATGAACTTCTTCCTTTATGACGGTCACTTCCATATCTGCATGTCTAACCTTATCTGATTAAAACAAATGCAAGCTCCCCTTAAAACAAATGCATATTCATTTTCCCTTTTCTGAACCTTTTCTGAATAGATGGATAGCCTATCTTTAAACTTGAGCATCTTCCCAACTATGACTCCTAGAATTCTCTCTTGCTCTAGTAAACTGACAACCAGGATATATTATGTTTTATGTACCTATGGCCTGGGTATCTTCCCTGTCCCTCTTTCCATCTATACATTCAGTCTCGGGGAGAGTTCTACATTTCACATGTGGTTTTGCCATATCTCAAGTCCTTTCTCTCTCTGTTCTGATGTTCTGACATAACTTCTATTTTTTCCCTATACAGTTTCCATTCCAATAAACAAAACTTGGTTTCGGTCACAAGTTGAGAAGATTTGTCTGTGGAGGTGGCTCTAAAACTCTCATCTTACCAAATCTAAACCTCTCAACACACCCAAAAATGAAAGTCAGAATTGTGTTAACAACATATTGAAAAGGATTTTATTTTAAAAATTGACTCAGACTACCTGCAGTTCTTAAAAAAATTGTTTAGCCTCTCTGAGACCTAATTTTTTTGTACTTGTAAAGTGGAGATACTAATAATAATATATCACAGGTCGGTTATAAAAATTAAATGAGATAATATATGTAAAGGGCCTGATACATAATAAGTCCTAAAAATAGTAGCTATTACTGGTGTGATTTTAATTGGGGTTGTTATTACGGCAATGCTAGTAGTAGCAGTTATTTAAAAAATAAGGCAATATCTGAAAACAAACTGGAAGCACCTTTAAAATGTTTTTACTCTCACCTTGGAAAAGTGTGGCTTAACATCTGGCTTTAAAATAAAGTATATTTTTGCATATCTCCAACTATATTTAAAGGCAAGTCCAACTATTTAAGAATCTACAATGCAGAGGCAATTCTTATTGGTTCAAACATACTTATTGAAGGAATAAAGTATCCACTCATTGAATGTATGAGTGTGTATCTGCTTAAAACATGTCTACCTTCAAATATACAAAAGAAAAATAGAGGTATCTGTGTGGCTCGTTGGTTAAGTGTCCGACTCTTGGTTTCAGCTCAGGTCATGATCTCAGGGTTGTGAGATTAAGCCCCATTGGGCTCTGTGCTCACTGCAGAGTCTGCTTGAGATTCTCTCTCTCCCTCTGCCCCTCCTTTCCATATTCTCTAAAATAAATACATCTTTAAAAAAATAAAAGAAAAATAAGCATTATTTTTTGTGTCTGTTACTCTGCATATGTCATTTTTTTCTTATGCATTGTCATTTGATCCTTACAAAAATCTAGTAATATGAGAGTAAAAGGAATGACGTGGGCATAAAAACACCATTATCATCATTTTACACATGAAGAAACTGAAGGAAAGTAATTTGAAATTAGTAGAATGCCTAACTTCATATATAAATGATTTTCATAATAACCCTGACTACTCCACTGAAATGACTCTTGCAAAGTCCACTTAATATCTCCAAATTACCAAGTCTATTACTCAATTCTATGTCTTTATATTACTAAAGCATTTGACAACATTGAACACTTCTCCCTTCTGAAATATTTTCTTCATTTAACTTCTTTGACACTGAATTACCTAATTTTTGCTCCCACTTTCTCCTGCCTTCTTGGTCTCTTTTTGTTGGATGCACTTCCTACTCCTGATTTTAAAATTATGGAGTAGCTCAGATTCTTTTCTTCTTTCTGTAATTTCCCCTTAGATGAATCATACTGCTTTAAACATCATCTAAATGTTGGTGATACCCAGATTTATACTGTAGCACCAGCCCTGAATCCCATGAGCTCCAGAATTGGATATTTACTACTTATACTACACCTCCATGAATGTTTTACAGACACCTCAAAACTTAACTTATCCAAAACAAATATATTTAATTTCTGACCCCATTTCTAATACAATCTCCTCTCCCAATTATCCCATGTCTAAAATGGCTCTCATCATCCAGCCTAAATCTGAAATAGATTCTTTTTTCCTAACTTCACAGAGACAACCCTTCAGAAAATCTTGCCTGCTTGAATTGCAAAGTGTATCTTCAACCTACAACTTCATTTTCTACAGTTGCCTCTCAAGTTCAAGTTTTGCTATTTCTTACTTGAACTACTGAAATCATTTTTTAACTGGTTGGTGTCTTGGCTTCTATTTTTGCTCTCTCACATCCCATTCCCTACAAAACAGCTACAGTAATCATTATAAAACACACATAAATATCACTTATCCATTTAAACCCTCTAAAGACATTCCACTGAATTTCATGCCTGGAACAGTGACTAGCTTAGAGTAAGATTGCAATGACAGACATTTTGTTGAACAAATAAAGAGTGAGTGAATAAATGAGTTATCTAAATTTCACTGAACAAAAATAAGACTTAGAGAAGTTAAATAAATTTTCTAAGGTCATATAGGTCATGTACACTAGTGGCTCAGCAAGTATTCCAAGCTGAAACTGACTCAAATTCCTTTCTTTTTCCAATAGATCATGGTAAATGACAAGTTGAGATCCAGACAAGTTGTATAGGATCATTTCTCCCTGCTCCTCCTCAATAAGTTTAACTATAAATTCTGGAAATAAATAACAGGCAATCAAAGAAAAACCCTGGAAAGTGAAAAGAGGAAGGCAAACTGGTTTGCAATCCCTGAACTAGAAAAATAATACAAGAGGACAGAAATTTACATGCACTCTTTTCCCAATTTAGCAATAGGAGACAGCCAAGGGAGGCTCTTTTTTTCCCTCAAAGAGAATGGAGTCCCGCTGATAATACCAGCCAGTTGTAAGGAGGATGGACAGGGAACCCACAAACAATAAGATGCTAGAGGAATTTCTCTCTTTCCAGGAACAAACTGAGATTCTTACTAAGAGACACAGAGCAGCTAAGCAACACTAGCAAGAGGGATCTTGTGACAATCCCACCTGGCACAGGAAGCCTCAAAGTCCCTAAGGGCTGAGGTTCCCACACCTCCACCCAGAGACACCTGCTTCCAAGCCTAAGGAAACCCCTTTTGCCCCCGCCCCACCAGACAGCACCAACAAGGACCAATAACAACCACTTGAGTTCCTAATAAACCAAAGAGACCAAAATAATATTGCAAATACTCTGAAAATTAAACTATTAGAACTACACCCCAAAACAGTAAGTCAGGGCCCAGGTAATAAACAACAGGGTAGCTGCTTACTAAATAAAAGATTTAAATAATATCCATAGTCTCCTATCATAATAGATTAAATGTCCAGGATAAAAAAAAATCATTCCTCAGGCCGAAAATCAAGAAATCACAACTTGCATGAGAAAAGCAATCAACTAATGTTAACAAGATAGATCAAGCAATGAAATTATATGAGAAAGATTTTTAAGGCAGTCATTGTAAAAATGCTTCAACAATCAATGATAAATTATCTTGAAACAAATGGGGAAAAAAGATAATTTTAGGAAATAAATGGAAATAATAAAAATTAACTAAATGGAAATCATAGAACTGAAAAATATGTTAGAAAAATAAATACGGTAGATGGTCCCAACAGTAGTGGAAATGACAGAGCATTGAATCAGTAAACTTAAGGAAAAATCAACAGAATTTACTTAGCATGAAAAAATAGAACACAGACTGGAAAAAAAATGAACAAAGACTTGGAGACCTGTGGGAATATATCAGAAAGATCCAACATTCATATTATTGGACTCCCAGAAGGTAAAGAGAAAGTGGGGCTGAAAAGGGTAGTCTTAGAAATAATGGTTGAAAGCATCCCTAATTTGGCAAAAGACACACATCCACAGATTCAAGAAACGAAGTGAAACCTAAAAAAGGATAAACCCAAGGAAATCCTTGGGAGGACCCATCATAATTAAGCTTCTGAAAAGTAACACAAAATAAACACTTTGAGAGCAGTCAGAGAGAAGTAATGCATTACTTACAGGAGAACAGTCATTATAATGGCAGAGTGTTTGAGTGTGTGTGTGTGTGTGTGTGTGTGTGTGTGTGTGTGTGTGTGTGTGTGTTTCATGTGGAACTGTAGAGAGCAGAAAGAAGTACCTAAATTTCAATATTATGTTTCTTCCCCCAACAAACAGGAAGAATCATTAACTCTCATTGGATATATAGAGAAATGTATGCTGCTACTTACCTAGAAGCAAACTAGATCGAGTTGGAATGTGAGAAGCAGCCCTCCACAAATCAATGTTTGCAGTTCCACTGGAGGCATTTCTTTGAGGAGTCTCCTGGGTCTTCTCAAGTGAATAGCTTATTTAATATATCCTACATATTAAGTCCTAAGAAGGGATTCTAAATTTCAGAAAATCTACCCAAACATTTTCACTATATGCAGTAACCATCAGAGAGAGACTTAATTTTATTTATGTAGATTAGTCAGGATAGCAATTCTAATTTGGACTTTCATGCCTTTAGCAGATGCATGCTCAATTTCCAATGATGTACTTAAATCTTAAGTTTAGTTCTACCAGGTACTGCCTCTGAAAAAGAATAGTCATGCTGGAAATGTACACAGTATTTCTTTTTGTGGATATATATCAAATACACTTTTCAGACTTCCTCACAAGATGAGAAACCCCCCTGAAAGACTGCTCAGCATTCACGATAGGGAACTACCAGGAAAGAGTGAGGGGCAAATAAGACTGCTAATTATAGCTTCTTTGAAAGTTACTGCCATTATGTGGCCTTGGCATTTCATTTTATTTAAAGTATGCTTGTTTTATATCTCAAAAATTCTTATAAAATGATTAGGCAGTTAATAAGTCTTTAAAGAACTAAAGGCAGTCTTTTAAATGTGCAGGGTATTCCAGCTTTGTCCCTGATAGTATATCCTCAATGAAATGTAACTCGAAAATGGATTTTCTTATCATCCATGAAAAAGTATAAACTTAATCTAGTTTCAATTTCTTTATCTCAATACCCTTTTAATTGACACTTTGCCTCACCTAATGAAAAAGAACCCTCTCCACAATCACAACTATTAGAATCTTATTTTGGCCTTGTCAAGACTAACTGACAGCAAGTTGAGGCTTAAACACTGATAGTTGAAAATCTTCTAATCCAAAAGCCAGTAAAAATCTTCAGCATCCTGACTGAATATATATCTATTATTCTTTTTACCTAACTTCAAGAGGATTTAAAATGACAGATAACAAGATTCAAGAAAGCCTTAATGCACTTTAATTCTAGCTTTAAAAGTCTTAGGCACTGTGATTTTTTTCCCCTCTAAAATATATTTAAATATAGAAAAAGAGCTAAAGGTAAGTTGTACAGACTTCTTAAAGCATACAATTTACTGCCCTTTAAAAAAATAATTCAATTTGTCCACCATTTATGAAAAAAAAGTATGAGCTCAAAGCTATGATTGAGCATATCAAAATTCCAGACCTCAAAGAACATATACTCAAGATATAGAGTATATCCACTGGGATATAGCTGATCGTAACTTTCCATTAGCAGTCAAAAGCAAAGTAAATCCACAAACAAGTGAGCCTACAAGTTTCTGAAACCATAGGTCCACCAGTCATTAGAGAATGTATTAAATAATACGCAATTCATCTAAATGATACAATACCACATTTATATTAAAAATCACAGTATAGGGCCACCTGGGTGGCACAGTCGGTTAGGCGTTTGGCTCTTGGTTTCAGCTCAGGTCATAATCTCACAGTCATTAGATAGGGCCCCATGTCGGGCTCTGCACTCAGCAGAGTTTGCCTGGGACTCTTTCTCCTTCTCCCTCTTCCCTCCCTGCCACACTCTCTCTCTGTCTCTGTTTCTCTGAAATAAGTAAATCTTTTTTAAAAATCACAGTGCACACAAAGGTAGGAAAATGCTTACTCTACATTGCCAAGGAAAAAATATGAAATTGTGGCATAGCAACTTCTTGCTAGACATGTCACCAAAGGCAAGAGAAACAAAGGCAAAAATGAATTACTGGGGCTTCATCAAAATAAAAAGATTTTATAGAGCAAAGGAAATAGTCAATAAAACCAAAAGACAACCAACAGACTGGGAGAAGACATATGCAAATGTTGTATCAGATAAAGGGCTAGTATACAAAACCTATAAAGAACTTATCAAACTCAACACCCAAAGAATAAATAATCCAATCAAGAAATGGGCAGAAGACATGAACAGACATTTCTGCAAAGACATCCAAATGGCCAAGAAACACATGAGAAATGCTCCACATCACTTGGCATCAGGGTGCCATCTCAAAACCTCAATGAGATACCCCCTCCCACCAGTCAGAATGGCTAAAACTAACCACTCAGGAAACAACAGATGTTGGTGAGGATGCAGATAAAGGGGAACCCTCTTACACTGCTAGTGGGAATGCAAGCTACTGCAGCCACTTGGAAAACAGTATGGAGGTTCCTCAAAAAGTTGAAAATAGAGCTACCCTACGACCCAGCAATTGTGCTCCTGGGTATTTACCCTAAAGATGCAAATGTAGTGATCCGAAGGGGCACATGCACTCCAATATTTATAACAGTAATGTCCACAATGGCCAAACTATGGAAAGAGCCTAGATGTCCATCAACAGATGAATGGATAAAGAAGATGTGGTATATACATACAATGGAATACTATGCAGTCATCAAAAATGAAATATTGCCATTTGGAATGATGTGGATGGAACTAGAGGGTATTATGCTAAGCGAAAAAGTCAATCAGAGAAAGAGAATTATCCTATGATCTCATTGATATGAGGAATTTGAGAGGCAGGGCAGGGGTCATGGGGGAAGGGAGGGAAAAATGAGATAAGATGGGACTGGGGAGAGAGACAAACCATAAGAGACCCTTAATCTCAGGAAACAAACTGAGGGTTGCTAGGGGGGATAGGGTGGCTGGGTGATGGACAGTGGGGAGGGTATGTGCTACGGTGAGTGCTGTTAATTGTGTAAGCCTGATGATTCACAGACCTGTACCCCTGAAACAAATAATACATTATATGTTAATTAAAAAAGAAGAGTATTCAGTCATCAAAAAAATGAAATCATGCCATTTGCAATGATGTGGGTGTGACTAGAGGATATTATGCTAAGTGAAATAAGTCAATCAGAGAAAGACAATTATCATATGATATCACTCATATGTGGAATTTAAGAAAACAAACAGAGGATCATAGAGGAAGGAAGAGAAAAATAAAACAAGACGAAATTAGGGAGACAAACCATAAGAGACTCTTAATCATAGGAAACAAACTGAAGATTGCTGGAGGGGTGAGGGGTGGGGGAATGCGGTAACTGGGTGATGGGCATTAAGAAGGGCATGTGATGTAATGAGCATTGGGTATTATATAAGACTGATGAAACACTGAACTTTACCTCTGAAACTAATAATATACTATATGTTAACTAGTTGAATTTAAATTAAAAAAAGAAAAGAAAAACTAAGAAATTATATTTCTAGTACCATCCAGATTTTTAATATATCTCTCTTCTCATTTATAGCTTTGTATTCATATATGATTCAAATATGTGTATGTAAATATACATGCAAACCCTGACTGTGAGTCACAGCTAGTTTTCTCCAGTTTCCCCAAATGACCATCATCTCATTTTACTGAGTTTATCATACTATTTTTTGCCTCTAGGAGTGATGATTTTCCTTTAATTAAAAAGACAGAATTTACAAGTGGCATAACCAAGATGGATGAATGTTCTTTGATGGATGAATGGATTTTAAAATGAGATATATATGTGTATTTCACAACATATGTGTGTGTGTGTATAACATACACACACAAGGAAATATTATTCAGCTATAAAAAAGAAGGAAATCATACCATCCTCAAGGATGGACCTTGGGGGTATTATGCTAAGTGAACTAGATTAAACAAAGAAAGAAAAATACTGCATGACCTCCTTACATGTGGAATCTCAAAACATCAAATTCATCAAAACAGTAGAATGGTGTTTGCCAGGGGCTGAGAGGTGGGAATATAAATAGGGAAATGTTGGTCACATGGTACATTCACTTATAAGATGAATAAGGTCTAGGGATCTAGTGTAAAGGATGGCAACTAGAGTTAACGATACTATATGATGTACTCGAAAGTTGCTAGGATGGGGCCCCTGGGTGGCTCAGTTGGTTAAGCAACTGCCTTTGGCTCAGGTCATGATCACAAAGTCCTGGGATGGAGCCCCACATCGGGCTCCCCGCTGAACCGAGAGCCTGCTTCTCTGTCTCCCTCTGCCACTCCCCCTGCTTGTGCTCTCCTGCTGTCAAATAGATAAATAAAATCTTAAAAAAAAAAAGTTGTTAGGAGAGTAAAGCTTTATGTTCTCACCATAACAATAACAACAAAATGGTAATTATGTGACGTAAAGGATGTATTAACTAACCTTATTGTGGTAAATACTTCATATTATACACATATTTCAAATCATTGCATTGTACACCTTAAACTTACATAATGTTATGCCAATTATTTCTCAATAGAGCTGAAGGGGAAAAAAGAAGACACATAACCTGGCAAGTCAGAAGAGAAAATAATTTTTCCAGTATGGTCATATTATTGTCAGTTGATAAACCAGAAAATACTTCCTCTTAAGAAGTAAATTCAAATGGTAATTAGAGTTCAAGATAGGCTTATCTTCAAATAGATGTTCTAAATATCCTCTGAGCCTCCATCATTTCAGATAAACTCTACTAAAATGAACAAAAATGAAAACCTTTAATAGTGGCATCTAAGTCATAAGAATGAAGTCCTGTAATAGGGGCCAGAATATAGCTGTGGAAGGTTTAAATTCATATGTATTTGAAAGACTGTGCTCTTATTAGGTACAGATTCTCTACTATATACATTCATAATCTCATCTAATGCTTCAATCACAAATCTATGCAAACTTCCCACTGGTCAAATGTGGTAAAGAACAGAGTCTAAATGTTTCACTATTAACTCTTCGCTACATAAGACTGATAGTGAGACCCCAAATCAAAATGACTAAGAGAATTATAAAGAACGGGTATGTGACAGGTTGTTGTTAGGCACCTACATCTGAATAAACACCATGACCATTCCCCTAGTTGCTCAAAACACACATTTTCTATGCTTCTCTTTCCTTCAATGCCATTATCAATCTATCAGCAAGTCTTGTCTAGTCTACCTTGAAATCACATTTCAAATCTCCATACTTTGCGCTGTTCCCACTAACCATCACCCTACTCCAAGGCATAACCATGTCTTGCTTAGCCAACGCAACAGACCATTAACTGGGCTCCCTAATTTTATTTAGCGCTCCTTCTAGTATGTTCTTTGCACAACAGTCAAAAAATAGAAATTAAATAATGTGACTCCTTACCTACAAACGTCCTATTTTGGTTTACAAGTAATACTTGCAAAAACCTATGAGATTTAGCCCTGGTTTTATCATTTCTGTGTACTCTCACCTATTTATATTACTAATTTCATGACACTAACCTTTTTTTGACTTCTCAAATGACCAAGCTCATCCTCAGATTTAGGGTCTTTGCACTAAACTGCTCCCTTCTCTCAGAACGTTTTTCCCCTCTGATCTTTTGCATATCTGCCTTCCGGTCAGTCAATTCTGTTCTTAAATGTAACTTTTTCGGAGAGATTTTTTTCTAACCTCCTAATACAAAGTGACCCCACACAGACACTTTCTATCATATCTTCCTATTAAATCACTTTGGAACACTTACCACTATTTTATTAGTATTTATTCATTATTTCTTTGTTAATTACTGATCATCTCTGTCTCCCCACCAGCATGAATCTAATCCGGATGAGCAAAGACCTGTCCTCTTTTGCTTACCTATGCATCATCCAAACAGCCTGATATAGAATAAATTCCCCCAAAATAATTGTTGACTTAATCACCGACCCTAATTATTTTTCAACAACAGAGCTTTCTTTTCTCATCCTGGAATCCCCTTTAAACATGAAAAATTCAGAGGCAGTTTTGACTTCTGATGTTCTATCACAATATCTCCTGTTGTCAGAGTTAGCCAAGCAACAGTAGTTTCATTCTTATCATCATTTTAGTATTTTCTCTTCTGTATCTGTTCAGGAAATCCATTTGATTAAGGAAAGGCCATCCATAGTAAATGAAGATCAAAATAGATATAGCCAATAATTTAAGCTCCAAAATTAAAAACTAATAACTCAAAAGAGCAATTGCATTTTGAATGTGGGAGGCAGACATATGGTAGAGCCGCTCTGGGTACAACACATGCTATCGACACAGTAACACTGCATTCATGGCTCAAAATAAATTAGCAAACAGAATGAATAGCAAGTGAAATGCAAAATAATGAAAGGGAGGAGAAAGGAAAAGGAAGATAGGAAGAAAGGGGAAGATATTACAAAAACTCAACTGTAAATGAAAAAACTCACAAGCAGTTGGTATATGTACAAGTATCATAACGTCTGTTCCAAGAGTTTTTAAATTAGAACTACTTAAGAAATCCACAATCTCAGATCTGAGTCACTGATATTCATATTTCAAAGCCTTAAGAATGGAGATCTAGAATCTATATTTTTGACAACTATCCCATACTTTCTGAGTTTGAAAAGCTCTGACTTGTTCCACAACCTGCATTTTGCAGATGAGAAAGCAAAGATCCACAAAAATTCTTGAGCCCACCCCAATAAACGGTGAATAGTAAGTTCCCAAGGAATTTTTTTTTAGATACTAGAAGATCTCTTCAGAAGAATTTCAAGTACTTCAGAAAAACAGATGAGTGAAACGGACTGGTAGTGCAATTAACGAGGAAGACTGAATATACCCTATGGAAATATTTCCCAAGGAATATTTTACTGTTTGAAAGCACCTCACATCAAGCAAGTACCACTCTCTAACTGAAATGTTTGTTTCTTTCACTTGAGTTCCAAGTAGAAAATCGAGTAAAGGAAATTTACAGAGGCCAGTTATGGAGAAATTAAGTAAGAAGTGACCATATCCTAGATTCATGGGACTGCTATGTGAGGTCATAAAGAACAGTGATACTGAGAATAGCATCACTCCAGGGGGCTCCAGTCACAGAGACTGCAGCATGAATGGCTCACCTGAAATAGTACAAGGAAACAAACCTATAGGCCAAAATGGAGGAGGAAGGGAGAGCTGGAGTGAGAGAGGTAAACAGCTGAGGCTAAGATATATTTAGGATATAAAATGCATGTGATTTACATGTACAAGTAAATTATGAGTTTATGTGAAGTTGCAGTTACATCATTGCCATTTCTAACATTGTATGTTCTTAGGATTATATTCTCTATCTTTTCACTTAAATTTCATTATCTTTTATACAAATCATAGCTTACATATTTGACCAGAGAGTAGAAATAAAAAGGGAAGAGAAATTCAACTTATTAAAAGGATTTATGCTCTGTTATGAATAAATGTTCTTCTACATATTTTCCAGTGATTCCTGTAGAAATAAAGATATTCTATCATCTTCATTTCTAAAATAGCTCAAAAAGAAATAAACGTTTCTAGTAATAAACCAATAAATCAAGGAGTAGGCAGTATAAAATAAATATTTAAAAAAAACTTTCTTAAGGATTTTTTTAAGTGTAGTAGTTGCTATTTCATCTCTGTGGAATTCCAAATCACTATTAAGTATTTTCTACTTAACCTGATTTGACAAAGAAAAGAAACTAATGATATAAATAACAGTGTCCTTTAAAAAAAATACCTGAGAATCTATTATCAGTGTTCAGAAAGTCAGAAAAGCGAGAAAAAATGTTGCTACATTGAAGCCATCACCTAAATTAATTTTGTTTATGGTCTCTCTGCTAATGTAGACCAGCTAAGAGAAGCTCCAAATTTAGTATATACAATATAGTCTTCACAGACCCTAATTTAGTATCTCTAAGAAAAACAACAATCAGGTTTGCAAGCATTGATTTTTTTCCCACTAGATGCTCATGTAGTTTATTGTTCATGACTTAATTATCCATACTTCTATAACTTTAATAAAACCTTATGCAATTAAAGAAGCTTAAATTTATTCCAAATCAGCTTGCAATACTTGCAAAAAGGAGTTTACCAGAAAGAAGTTAACAAGGGCAAAGGTTATTCTGTAAGAAGACCTTTTGGATGTTAATTTAAAAATCTTAAAAGGCAAATTAAAGGTCATTTGTAAAATAAATGACCAAGAAAAATTTTTGATGCTTGTGAGAATGAGCAAGTATTATAAAGAACTAGTAAAGGAAATATTCTTATGAAAGAAGGGATTAAATCCATACCTTATGCCAACAACTACACACTCAAAGAGAGGCCCTATTAGTTATATGTTTGGCAGTATTATTATCCCACCCACTCAGCCAACCAGAAAACTGAGTCAGAGGTCACTGAAAAGAACATTGACTAGAGTCTTGACCAAGATGGTGACATAGGAGGATCCTGAATTTCCTTCTTCCCATGTGCACACCAAATGTACAAGCTATACATGAAGCAATTCTCTCTGACAGAAATCCAGAAACTAGTTGAGGGACAGGAGTCACATGGGAAAAAAAGAAAACGTGCATATTGAAACAAGTCAGAAAGGCTGACACAATATATTGCCATAAACCCACACCTTCACAATCACATATAATTGAGATGGCAGCCCAACTCCCAGATTCTCTCTGAGGAGAGAAGGGTTTGGACTGCACATCTAGTATCCCAACATCAACTACCCAACCTAAGGGACTAACTCCCCTCATCACCCTTGACCACCTCCCCCACCCTACCCTACTCCGAAAACCAAGGAGACTTAACATTTATAAGTCCCACAGGCCTATAGCCAACAAGCACTCACTGCAGCTGTCCCCACAGGGCTCAGCACAGAGAAAAGAGGCAAAAATCCAGATCTCCCAGTTTCTCTCTGGAAGACTACACACTTTATAAGCTGCTGCCTGAAGGTGTGACTTCCAATTAGCAAGCACTATGGCTGACTGCAATACTGGGGGAGCTGATGGATACTTCCTGTCTTTTCCCTTCGGCTCACTCCAACAATAATACCAAGTTGCCAGCATACCCCTGGAAGTAGCTTGTTCACACATCTAAAGCCTCAACTTTTAAAGCTGCCACCTTAGGGACAAGCCCCAAATCACAAAGCTCTGATAGCCAAGAGGGTTCAACATTGTGTCCCACAAGACTACAGCAAATAAAGAAGCGGTTGCTAAAGAGCAGGCAAGCATTCCCAGTGGCTATTCACCTAGGGTTCAGTGCAGAGGGAGCAGGCAAAAACCCATCTCCTGGTTTCTCCCTGTAAGGGGCTTAACTACACTCTCTTAGAGACCATCTTTAACATCTTCACAACATCTTTCCTCTCTGTGTGTCACCATCCTAATCTCCACTTATAAAAACACTGGTCATGGGGTGCCTGGGTGTCAAAGTTGGTTGAGCATCCAACTCTTGGTTTTGGCTCAGGTCATGGTCACATGGTTGTGAGATCGAGCCCTCCAACAGGCTCAACACTCAGCGTGTAGTCTGCTTGAGATTCTCTCTCCCTCTGCCCTTTCTGCTGGTGCTCACTCTTCCTCTCTCTCTTTCTAAAAAATAAATAAATAAATCTTGAAAAAAAAAACGACACTGGTCATATTGGATCAGTGACTATCCCAATGATCTCCTTTTTTTTAAACTTTTTTAAAATTTAAATTCCAGTTAACATTTACTGACTGTAATATTAGTTTCATGTATACACTTTAGTGATTCAACACTTTGATACAACACCCAGTGTTCATCACAACAAGTGGACTCCTTAATCCCCATCACCTATTCCCTGCACCCCCCACCTCCCCTCTGGTAACCATCAGGTTTTTCCTCCACAGTTAAGAATTTGTTTTTTAGTTTGTCTCTCTCTTTTTCCCCTTTACTCATTTGTTTTGTTTCTTAAATTCCATATGAGCGAAATCATATGGTATCTGTTTTTCTCTGACTTACTTTGCTTAGCATGTTACTCTCTAACTCCATCACATTGTTGCAAATGGCAAAATTCATTCTTTTTTATGGCTAATAGTCCATTATACATATATACAACAACTTCTTTATCCATTCATCATTCGACTACTGATGGACATTTGGGCTTTTTCCATAATTTGACTGTTGCACCCAATGGTCTTTTTTTCATCTTAAGTACCTCTTGAAACACCCTATGTTCAAATATAGTCACATTCTGAGATCCTAGGGTGTAGGACTTCAACATATGAATTTGGGAAGGGACACATTCTAGCACATAACACCATCTGAAGCCGTCTTCCATATTCCTACTATCAGAGTCCTAGTTGAAATCCTGCCTCATGATGTATATCCTGGAATTTCTACCCCAGTCTAAGCTATCTCCATTTTATCCTCCACACTGCCCTCATTCTTGCTTTATTTCTACTAGGATTTTGAAACAGAATAAAATAGATCCCTTAGAATAAGATATTTATTGCTGCACATAGTGTAACTCTGAAGAAAGAGTTTACATGTGTTTATGAGCGTGTCAATCCTGGATAAAATAACAACAAAAATAATGGCTTAATAAGGGGATACTTACCATATGTCCGACATTAAGCTAAATGTTTTACAAATATTATTTAATTATCACAAAAACACCATGCATTAAATATTATCTGTATTTACAGATGGACAACCTGAGACTTAGAAAAATTAAGTGACTATGGGGGCACCTGGGTGATTCATTCAGTTAAGTGTCTTGATTTTGGCTCAGATCATGATCTCAGGCTAGTTAGATGGAGCCCTATGTAGGGCTTTCCCTCTCCCTCTGCCCCTCCCCCCAGCTGGTGCACCCATGCGCGCGCACACACACACACACACACACACACACACACACACTCTCTCTCTCTCTCTCTCTCTCTAAAAATAACTAAATAAATCTTTTAAAAAAGATAAAAAGGAAAAATTAAGTTACTGTTACAAATTTAAGGCACCATTAAATGATGAAGCTAATTTACAAACTCCAAAATGTAATTGATACTAGGATTCATTGTCTCTGACTTCCCACTTTTTTCAAGGCCACATTCCCTACAAGTCTATATTATTTTCATTCTTTTCCTCTTTCCCACTCAGGACTCAAGAGTTTAATCAATTCACTCTGTGGTGTTGAGTAAATATAGTACCCTTTCCAAGAGTCTTTGAATTTTAAAGAAGACAGCTAAAAGAAGCAATGATTAATCAATAACAGTGGTACTCAAAGTGTGGGCTAGGAACCCATGCGAGTCCCTGAGACCTTTTAAAGCAACATATGAGGTCAAGGCTTATTTCACAACAAATCTAAGATAGTCATTGATTTTTTCACTCTTATTATTTTACAAGTATATAGTGGAGTTTTCCAACATATAAGAGTCTTATATTTTAAATTTGTTTTACATTTTAATATAGCAATATCAATAAATTTAACTCACATAAGTAAGAGCTCTCTGGGGTCCCCAGTCATTTTTTTTTAATTTTATTTTTATTCTTTGCCCAAGGGGTACAGGTCTGTGAATCATCAGGCTTACATCTTTCACAGGATTCACCAAAGCACAAACCCTCCCCAATGTCCATAACCCATCCACCCTATCCCTACCCTCCCAGCCCCCCAGTAACCCTCAGTTTGTTTTGTGAGATTAGGAGTCTCTTATGGTTTGTCTCCTTCCCCATCCCATCTTGTTTCATTATCCCCAGTCATTTTCAAAAGTATGAAAATAGGGCGCCTGGGTGGCTCAGTGGGTTAAAGCCTCTGCTTTCGGCTCAGGTCATGATCTCAGCGTCCTGGGATGGAGGCCCGCATCGGGCTCTCTGCTCAGCAGGGAGCCTGCTTCTTCCTCTCCCTGTCTCTCTGCCTGCCTCTCTGCCTACTTGTAATCTCTCTCTGTGTGTCAAATAAATAAATAAAATCTTAAAAAAAAAGTATGAAAATATCCTGAGGCGCCTGGGTGGCTCAGTTGCTTAAGTGTCTGACTCTTGGTTTTGGCTCAGGTCATGATCTCCTGGTGGGGAGATCTAGCTGCAAGGGGCTCCCTGAACAGGAAGGGAGTCTGCTTCCCCTCTGGTCTTCTCACCCCTGCTTGCACACACTCTCTCTTTTTCTCTCTCAAATAAATAAAATCTTTTTTAAAAGGTATAAAAATACCTTAAGACAAAAAAGTCTGAGAATCACTGAAGTAGATACATCATTCAGTAATAATGAAGTCCCTGTTTGTGACTCCAGGTCAGAAAACAAAACAAAACAAACAAACAAACAAACAAAAATTTTATAAGATGTGACATTTCTAACAGCTTCAATCTGTTCCACAACAGAAACCCCTACTCCAGCTAAGTTTGCTTTCAGGTTCTCATCGCCCTTTCAAGATCTTTAAGAAAAGCAAATACTGCAGCCTACTGAAATTATATTCAACCCCATCATCCAGGGGCTAATGACTCATATGTTTAGAAATCTAACATTGTTTAGGTACCTACTTGAATCAAGTTTTTAATACAGTCAATATTTAGCAGTGCTAAGACATAAACCTACATATTCTTATTCTGAATTAAGTGCTTTTTTCTATACATTACCACTAAATGATGTTTTAAAGCAAGCAGTTAATTTAAATACACCCAAGTAGGAACACCACATCACTGTGCAGTACATTCTCTCTCTCTTTTTCAGATACACACACACACACACACACACACACACACACATACACGCACACTTCCCTATTAATAGAAACTAACAGAGGTAGACCCACATTTTCTGAAATAAAAAGAGAAATCACTGTTCTGACCTCTGCATTCTCATGGCAAGATAGTTAAAACAAGGACCAAAAAGTTTCTTTCTTTGTTTCCATTGATAATAGCATTTCTGAGCTACTGGGCTGTTACCCTGCACTCACGATTCTTGATGTTCTTCATTCAGTGTCTCAATCTTTACAAAAACCCATGACTAAATATTATTATTCCCATTTTACAAACAAGGAAAGTAATGCTTTGAGAGAGTAAATAATTTGGCACCAGTCACATGGCTATTCTATTGCAGAGCTGGGATTCATACCCCAAAGTCTCTATGTAAAATGCCTTAGATTCTTAACCAGCTCTTTATTCTCCCTTGTAATTTTTATTATTATTAATTCTCTATGTGATACATGGAATGGAATTACTTGCATGGTTGTTACATAGTTTGATAGCTCACAGTAAAGATGGTAGCTGGATATGGTGCACAAGGGCATGGGGAAAATCAAGTTTTACTCCTATTCTTTTAAGATGGTCTTAGTTCCTACTGTGTTATGGTTCCTCGAAAGTTTAAACAATAGGTCACGAAGCAAATGAAATGATTAGTAGCAGTATTTATTCACCCAACTATTCCGAGTTCAGTGAAAAATAATAAACTTTCTTTTTTTAATGTAACTGAAACACTAGAGAGACTTCATGCAATCTAGAGAGTGTGGAAAGAAATATGGACAGTGGCAAGTACAGTTAATTGAACATTTTATAGAACATTGAGAGAGTTCAGGGAAAGTGCATTTCCCATTTTTTATCTTCCCATGTTTAATGAAAATCCACCTATTATGACTGCATAGAAAAAGAAGAAATAAAAGAGAATTATCATTTTTATTTCTACTTAGTAGCTCATCCAAGCATTTGAGTTTGCTGGGTCTAGAGGCAAAACATGTGGAGAGTTAGTTGAAAAAGATAAGAGAGAGCAAAGATAGCTGCCTTCAATCTTCCTCACACAGACTAAAGCCTCCCTTTCCCTGGCTGCACAATTTAGCCTTTAAAGTATATTTTGAAATAGGCAAAGATCTCCCTTCAATTCCCAGGACTCTCATTTAGTGCTTTATTTCTCTTCTATCTTTCCAGTGGGGTGCCCCACTCCATTCTCCCTAGGGTATCTAGTGCCCACATGCACTGAAAATGTACCTGATCGGCTCTGGTGGAATATGGTACCAGTGTCTCATGCCACTAACACTTCATTGATGATAAAAATCAATAGGTCAGAATGAAGCCTTAGGATAAAATTTCAGAAAAGGTGATTAGTAATTAGCAGCAGGGTTTTTGAAAAGCAATTGCTACCTTTTAACCTAATCATTACATTTTCAAACCAAATATTCAGTAGCAAATTATCTATAAGTCTTATTAGTGATTTCATTCTCTGCATGTTCACTTTCTGATAATTATGTAACTCTTCCATGAAACATTTTAGAGGACATTTTATTTATTTTTTTCATAGCCTATACATATTAGACCCTAAATGTGTATTATCAAGGAAAAAGAAAAAGAGGAAGGGAGGAACAGGAAGAGTCCAAGGAAACGAAGAGAGAAAAACCAAGTTTTTAACAGGAAAAGATGTTTTCAAGAGATTTCACCATTAAAAAATACTGAAAGCCACCACCTTTCACCTAAGGGACACCAGGTCCTAAGAAGAATAACAAGAGGAAAAAACCCAATAGGCAAAACTCTTATTGGCTAGAATAATTTTATGAATGTCAGATCACAATGTAGGGGCATATAGATAAAATCTTGGAAAAAGAATATTTTACTGATAGAACTCTGCTCACCAACATGCATGAAATGTTGAACATAAAAGGAACCTCAGGAGGATCCTGTCCATTCCTCAAATTTACCACTCAAGGAAGATAGAAAGGAAGGGAGGGTGGGAGGCCGAAAGGGGACTGACACTCAAATGATAAAGATTCATTCAAGAACAGATAGCTAGGGAGATGCTGAAACAATTCTATAGTCTCCTTCTTACTCCCAGTCCAGAATTTTTTTCCCACAGCTCCACAGGGATTCACTCTGTTTCAGTGACTTGGACTTTCGCCCATCCATTTTCTAGATGTACTGTCTGGATAAGTTCAGCAGTGCCCATAGCCCCATGTTCTCTTACTACACACTTTTTCTTTCTTTCTGTCTGTCTCTCTCTCTCTCTTTTTTTTCTTAACCAAACAAGGCATCCACATCTCTATGATGTTTAATTTCCAAGAAGAAATTAAAATGTTAGCACTACATCATGTCCTGGCCATTATGCTTACTCTCAGCTCCATTCTCTGCTTTATTATTGCTCTGTTTTGCATACTGAGGTAACTAATCCTATGAATGACCTAGACACTTTGCCACATGATTTCCACCTGAGTGTGGTTAATGGAAGGAGAAAGTAGGAGATTAGAGGATGAGAGGAAGAGAGAAACAATGCTGGTTCTCCTGCCCACAGCATAGAGTGGCATCTGTCACCAGATCTCTCCCTATGGCTCCAGCTCACACGGAACAGTTCATCTCTTCCTAGAACTGGCTCCCACGAAACACCACTCACCACGGATTTAGCTCCCACCTCGATACCTTGGTTTGGGAGCTCTGGTAACACCACCTCCTGATGTTCCCCAGGCATAGATGGTATTGACTGCCTCCTATTGTCATATCACAACTGACTTACCATTTCTTGTTTGGCTTTTCAGATCTTCACCTGTGTGACTTTTTTTTTTCTGTATAAAAGTCTCTACTGGAGTATGTGCTATGGTGAGAAAAAAAAATTCTACTGGAAATACCTGGAGAGTTTGCTGCTTCTTGACTTGACTGGCCCCACATGCATCGCAGTTACAGAGCTAATATTCTCTTCCTTTAAAAGTTACCTCTTTCTCAGACACTGATGCCCTCCTACCCATCTACACTCTTCCCTAGCCCTCAGTCCCCAAAGCCAAGACCTCACATAGGTAAGCTTTGTGGACAGAGAAAGAAGATGGATACTTAATCTGAAATACATGGTGCTCCTCAATTTCTTCATGGGCTACCTTATAAATGACTGTAGCCTAAGAACTCAGTGTAAAGAATAATTGATGAAAGTTAATATCTAGTCAAGTAGTGTCTATGTCCCCCCCACAGACCAACAGACACACACGAGTGTGCGCATACACACACACACACACACACACACACACTCCCACATCTGCATAGAATGATCACTGTTCCACAAAGTTGGAAAAAAATTCTGACTTCGCATCAATACCTTATACGATTTGGTAGTAGCATAATCTACCTAGTGTTTGACAGATTTCAAGGCAGCCAACTATATACATATGTGTGCCAATTTTAAGATGATATGTATAAACCAAGATGCTGCAATAAGCTTGATTACAAATTGATTATTTGTCTTACAAAATAATTCATTATATTATTCTTTCAAGTATCAAACATCTCTAGCAGACTTAAAACATGATTTACCAAAACTTATATTATGCTGGCAAACATTTCTTACCATGAGAAAAATATCAACATACGACATATTAATAATCAATCTACTAGAATCCAGTTGTCTTGAGTTCGGAGTGCCAAAATCTACAAGAGAGGCTGTCCTACTGAAAGCATTACTCAGGTTATTATAGAATAAATAGCTGAATATTTGGGTTATGTCCTACTATGGAGCATTTGCCTCATAGGTTTTCCTTTAAAATAGTGGAGATTTACGCCATGGACACTTAAAAAAGGAGGTATTCTAAGGCACTTGGGTGGCTCAGTCAGTTGAGCGCCTGGCTGTTGGTTTCAGCTCAGGTCATGACCTCAGTGTCCTGAGAGTGAGCTCTAAGTTAGTTCCATGCTCAGCGTGGAGTCTGCCTTGGATTCCCTCTCTCCCCCCTCCCTCCCACTTTGTCCACCCCTAACCTTGTTCGTGCGCATGTGTGTTCTCTCTCTCAAATAAATAAAATCGTTAAAGAAGGAGGTATTCTAGAAATTCAGGAAGTCTGGAAAACAAAGATGGGGCCTCCAGATCATATTTAGGGCAACCCATTAAGTGTTTTCCTTTGTATCAGTACAGCGGTCATAGAAAGCTATAGGTGAGAGTACTTGCTTTCTTATCATAATAAATCTCCAGTGTTTGACAAACTGCACTCAACACTTCAGTCAAGCTAGATAAATGTGCACTAATTTATTGACAGTGGTAAATAAAAATAAAGGGAGGAAGCAGTATAGGGAACTCCGTAGCCTCATTTCTACCTCTCTATTGGCTCTGCTGCAAAGCAAGGAACATTCTGTTGCGGGAACTACAACCAGAAACAGCCAGCAACAAACAGCCCGGAGGTGAGTGACCATCCAAGGCAGGACTAGGAAGGATCACAGAAGTATATTCAATGGGAATGACTTTCCTAAATGAAGACAAAACTAGACCCCTTATTTCCCAATAAGCACTAAAGCAAAGTGACATGTGAAAGTTTGGGAGTAAGGAAGGAGGGAGTGGGGTAGGGAGGCTGGAAGTTGGATGACATAAGGTGTTGTCATATTTGTGCACAAATATACTAGAATTCTATTTGTCCATTCTAGACAATCCATGTTTTTCCATGAAAACACAGTAACAGTAGAATATTCACAAGAATAAAGAGTGATTATAAAATTAGGTAAATTTCCCTGATGAGAAAATCAAAGGTATCAATTAATATTTAAGGTGCATTCAAAAGTGAGTCATGGGTTGGAGAAACATTATTTTAATGCCACTGATTCACGAGGAGAGATGAGTTACTGTCTGATCACTCAGTAAGTTTGGAGACACATTTTGTATATTCTTTTCTCTTTTTTTCAAATACAGTTGTCACCTTACAAACTACAGAGTTTTGAAAGGTTTGAATTCTCTCTCTCTCTCTCTCTCTCTCTCACACACACACACACACATACACACACACACACTGACTTCTATAATTCAGGTCAATTTTCTGATGAAACTGTGGTTTATAAAACATAAGATATAATTTAATTTTTATTGCTTTTGCTTTCCTGTGAATACTTAAGATCTAACAAAATTCTAATTTTGGTTACCTTTATGTTATTTTTTCACTTCTTCAAGATTACTAACTCTGTTAATTACTTTCAAATAGAAAGATGCAAACTAGGAATAGTAGAGGGCAAGACTGAAACTTGGAGATATTCATAATGAAAGAAATCCAATAATTCTCTAGTTTCATCCCACTAGTTGCATCAAATGAACTTAATAGCAAAAGAGATGATAGTCTTAACCCAACCACAATCTGTAAATTGAAGTAAGTAAATTTTAAATCCAGTAAGACATCTTTACATGCTTATTGATAGCACTGATTTTTATTACCAGGGGAAATCCAATGAGTCTAAACCTTGTTATATCTCTTACATGAGAGCCCTACACCATTACCGCAACCATCTTACAACAACATCTACAATCCAACATCAAGGACATTTTGAAATCAAATCACCAGAATGCTTTGCCAAGAGTAAAGCAGAGAAGGGGTTTGGAGTAACATAATGGAAATTACAGTCAAGTGAGTAAATTAAAATTTCTTAAAGTTTCCTTCAAAGCTACTTCAAAATTATCTTGAAAAGTAAAACTGATATAGTAGGAGAAAGTGGGTAAAGATCTCAGATGCAAATCGCCAATCAGATGCCTTATCACATGTCCCAGGTCTATTAATATGCTTACTACATATATGAAATAATGTTGTTAGGCAAGGATACAGAATGATAAAAAAAAATTATGCAGGGGCACCTGGGTGGCTCAGATGGTTAAGCGTCTGCCTTCGGCTCAGGTCGTGATCTCTGGATCCTGGGATCAAGCCCCATATCAGGCTCCCCACTCGGCGGGCAGTCTGCTTCTACCTCTGCCTCTCCCTGTCACTTGTACGCTCTCTCTCTCAAATGAATAAATAAAATCTTAAAGAATTATGCAGATCACGGTATACTATCTCTAGTGGTAATGTCTATAAAAATATGTAGAAATTTGAAGTAATGGCAAAATAATTGTTAAACAACTTTTCAACTATCTGATGGTTTTTACAAGAAGGAACACTATTGAGTAGGGGGGGGAAAGGGGTGAGTATGGAGCCAAATTTCTAACACTCACAACCACAGGAAAGCTGACTTGTATCAAATTCATCTTCTCCTAGGAACTATGATGTCATATACTGACAGCTATGAATATTATAACTCAAATAATTTGCTTCTAGATCATCTCAGTGTATTCATAAGGTAGTAGAGATGGTAAATATGGGAGCAGATAATGATTAAAATACTTTGTAAAGTTCATCTATAGGTAAACCATGAAAGCTGAACTCAAAGCATTTTTGTACTATACAGATTTTTCCTAAGTTTCAAGAAGGCAGTGGTCAGAGGCTTCCAATAATGCTGAAGTGCATTATTTTTTCTGTGGAGGAAACCAAACTAAAATGACAAAGTTGTTAATCTGCTTGTAACCTTATTAATAGACTAATTCAATTCATATAACACTACATGTTAACTAACTGGAATTAAAATAAAAACTTTTAAAAAATAAAAGAGTAATTCGTAAAACGAGTGTATCACACAAATATTCTCCCAAGACTGAGCGCTTAACGAATGGCATGGAAAACTATTAATATTTTTACTGCAAAACACATGATTGCTGGGTGAGAATGAAGTTTGAGAACTGGACAGAGAGAGTTGAGTCAGTATTAAGAATTAAGTAATTAAGAATCTTGTTTTCACTAAAAAAGTCCTTGACAATAATTTTCCTGAAATAATCAAAGAGCCAAAGTTCAAATAACCTTTCAATTCACCATTGAAAAATTGGGTTTGATATCTCAATAAGACGATAAACATATAGAAATTTCCACCAAGAATAGCTTTAAAACTTTGTATCACACCTACTTTCAGGGTAGTTGTAGATGTTTTCAGTGACTGAAAGGGTGAACCTGTTATTTATATCTGTACTTTTATGGGGGTCTGGATTAACATAAAAAAATCACCTCAGGGGTGAATTTGAAATGTAGCTTCATCTCTTTATAATTCAGCCTAACAATCATAATGTTGATAAGACTCATCATAGAATAGCACCTACAGTGAACTATCAAATGCAGGTAAAAGACAAAATTCTTCTTAACAGAGAATAATAAAATATTGCTTTATATTGAAATATATATATATTTTTAAGTAGAACTAAACTAATGAGGCTTACTACGAAAGAGCGCGCCTCATATGAATTTGTGCTTATATTGCGCTATATTGGGCAAAACCTACAGATGCTGCAGTCCACCCTTACATTTCTTCGACCACAGGAGATATTTTTGTCAAAGCATGTGAAACATTAGCGCAGTCGATATAAAGTTGGATTATTATCCTATCTATGTTATTGACCAGTTCTGTGACTTTGGAAATATTAAACTTCTCAGAATCTCAATTTCTTCATCTTCAAAGATAGATAACATCTAATTCACAGAAATGTTTTACCGATTAAATGTAAGTGTGATGTAACAGTCAGGAAGTTGTGCTCCTTGTGCTCATCAAGTCACTACGGAGACAAGCACCGAGGCAAGCAGTGCCTATAGAATGTGGTGAGTGCTGCATGGAAATGACTTCAAAACTCTCTGAAAGCTCCCAAGAAAGATGCCTGAATTTTTTCACTGGGGATAAAGAAGTTACACAAAGAGTGCTGCACATAATAAGGATGTGGCCAGAGAAGCTAAGTAAGATAAAGCCTAAGGAACCAAACAAAGGAAGTCATACAACGTAAGTGGTTGAGAGGATATTCAGCAGGTAATGGTGACAAAATGGTGGATGATGATTGCAGATGAAGGTTCAGGTTAAATTAAAGAGGCCCCAATATATCTTGTAAGTACTTTGACATTACATTACATAAAATGGAGAGTCAGTGGAGAAATAGACTATTTCAGGTTTTGTAAATTGAGAAATAACTGACATATTGTCAACACTGTATACATATGAAGTGTACAAGGTGTTAATTTCATACATTTATGTATTGTAATATGATTACCATCTTAGTGTTGGCTAAACTTAACAGCCCTATCATATCACATAATAATGACTTTTTTGTGGTGAGAACAATTAAGATCTAGTCTCTCACTAACCTAGCTTCTTTGAAGTTTATAATACAGCATTGTTGACTATAATCACTATGCTGAACATTAGATCTTTAATACTTACCTACTAGTTGCAAGTTTGTACCCTTAAGCAACATCTATTGAAAAGAGTATATTCCTTTTAGCCACAGTTGGGAGCAGATATAATAGGGAGACTCACAGATAAAGGACAATGTCACAACAGCCAACAGCCAAGAGAAGAAACGAGAAAATTATAAAACAATTTATATAATGTTAGGGTCAAAGAAAAAAAAAACTTTTCTAAAACTTAAGGGGCACCTGGGTGGCTCAGTGGGTTAAAGCCTCTGCCTTCGGCTCAGGTCATGATCTCAGGGTCCTGGGATCGAGACCCACATCGGGCTGCCTGCTCAGCAGGGACCCTGCTTCCTCCTCTCTCTGCCTGCCTCTCTGCCTGCTTGTAACCTCTCTCTCTCTGTCAAATAAATAAATAAAATCTTTTAAAAAATAAAATAAAATAAAATTTAAGAACATTTAAAAAAATGAGAAAAAGAAAACTGTACAACAATGCACTAAATAAGCAAAGATATACTCAGGCAAATTTATGATAAATATATAAGCTAATTATTAACCTGGAGAAATTATAAAAATAATTAAATTTTAAAAATAAGAGTAAAGGTAAATTTGAAACAAAATTAAAATAAAATGAATCCAAGAGCTTATATTTTCTTTAAAAAATAATATTGTTAATAAATTTCTAGAAAATCTAGTCAAGAATAAAAGATTGAATAATAGGCAAATAAACAAGGAAAAGATGGTCTGACAAAATGGAAATCTGAATGTTAATGTATTGAAAAGAAATTCGTAAAGTAGATAATTTTCTGAAAAAAAGAAAAAGTATGAAAGCAACCCATGTGTCCATCAGTACATGAATAGACAAAGAAGATGTATATTACACACACACACACACACACACACACACACACACATGAATATTACTCAGCCATAAAAAAGAATGAGATCCTGCCATGTGAAAAAAGCATGGATGGACCTAGAAGGTATAATGCTAAGTGAAACAAGTCACACAGAGAAAAACAAATACCATATAATTTCTTTTTTTATATTTAAACATTTTAGTAAGACTTTCATTAACAAATATTTAAAACAAATATATAAATATGCTTGTATAATTTTATACAGATGTGATCATAATCTGCAAGTTTACTTTTCCCTTTTCTTTTTGCTCGCTCTCCTCTTTTTTTTCTTTCCATCAAGTAACCCATGTTACTCTTAGGATAAATCCTTCCATATTTTCTCATGCTCTTTCATATACACACATATATAGGATTTTGTCATTATTTAGTGGGATTACATTATACATACTTTTTGCATATTGTTTTTCTTGTTTTTTAATTATTTTCAGTTAGTCATTAGTTTTTGATGTAGTGTTCAATGATTCATTAGTTGTGTATAACACTCAGTGCTCATCACAACACATACCCTCCTTAATGCCCATCATCCAGTTACCCCAACCCCCAAACCCTCCCTTCTGTAACCATCAGTTTATTTCCTGGAGTCCAGTCTTTCATGGTTTGTCTCCCTCTCTGATTTCTTCCCATTCAGTTTTCCCTCCCTTCCCCTGTAGTCCTCCACGCTATTCCTTATGTTCCACATATGAGTGAGACCATATAAAAATTGTCTTTCTCTGCTTGACTCATTTCACGTAGCATAACCCCTTCTAGTTCCATCCATGTCTGATTTCATTCATATGTGGAACCTAAAAAAAACAAAACGAATGAACAAACCGAGAAAAAGGACACAAACCCAAAACACAGACCTTTAAATACAGAGGACAAACTAATTGCTGCCAGAGAGAAGGGGGGGGGGAATGAGTGAAATAGAGGATTAAGAGAACACCTACCATGATGTGCACTGAGTAATGTACAGAACTGTTGAATCATCATACTGTACACCTGAAACTAACATAATACTGTATGTTAATTACATTTCACATTAAAAAAGAGAACTAATACAGTTGACATACAATATTCCAAAGAAAATTTTTTTTTCAAAATTTACTCAAAGAAAAACAGAAACCTAAAAAGAATAATATTCAGGTAAGAATGCTTAAAATACATGAAAATATTAATATTTTAAAAGGCCTGGAAATAATTTTACTAATATGCCCCTTACGCCATTAACATTTCATTTCAATTATTAGTAAAAATATGACAAAGTTTTAGTGGATAGACATCTAAAACCTGTTTGTTATACAAATAATAAGCAACTGAAAAATGGAATGAGGAAAAAAGATTGCATTTATAATGAAACTACCAAAACATATAAAGAAGCTACCAAAAACCATATAAAATATCAAAGAGTAATCCTAACAATAAAAATGTGGTCCCATAGAAAATAAACTCCCAAACTTTACTGAGGATTACCACAGATCTAAATAAATCATCAAGAGGCATCTAATGGGACTAAAATAACAGGGAATGAGCTAATTTTGCCAAATCTTAACCAAGTAGAAATATTAGATGATTTGAAATTCACAGATTATTGAAAATGGAAAATAACTGGAAATAGTAAATTAATATTTACATAGGGTTTACGATGTGCCTTGGCACTTTTACATATATAACCCACATAATCTTTATCTCCATCTCAGGGGTGCAAATTATGCTTTTCTGCATTTTATGCAGCAGGATAGGGAATTGCTCAGGATCACATAGCTAGTAGATTTTTCAAACCAAGAAGTAAATCCAGACAGCATGACTTGAAAACCCACACTTGATGTGCTATGATATTCAGCCCGTCAATCCCAAAACTGAAGACAGTTCAAATAAATTAGGATGAATATATATGTCTTTGAAATACAGAAAATGCTTAGAAATAATGTCAAATGAAAAAGGAATAAATAAAATAATATAAATAATATAATCCCAATTTTATTATTTTTGCCCGTTTGCAATTGTGTGTTTAGGAATAGTGCATTAAAAGAAATTGGACAGAGATACACCAAACATGTTAAGTGCAGCTTGAGGTAATATTATACCTGTTTTTGATCTTTAAATACATTTTAAATCTTTAGTAAGCAACAGGTAGTATTTGTATTAGAAAATAAACAATAAGGTTGAATGTTAAAAATAGATATAAATAGTGACCATAAGAAAAGATAAAACTTTGTTCTAAAATAATATTTTACTTATCTGAGTCAGATCAGCCCTAGAAAGTTTCCCTCTCTTTTTCAAAGTATATGAAATCAACTAAGAGCCAATCATAAACAAAGCTAAAAGGACCTTTCCCAACTCTCATCATACCCTTTCTTCCTGTATATACTACAGTCTAAGAGGAATTAAATTTATGAAATTTGTATTTAGAGGAAAATCCCAGAAAGTCACATATTTACACATTTCAAATAATATAATAATTCTGTTTTTGCCTTTTATTATTCAATTAATACACAAAGATCAGCAAATTATGCACCAATCTACCCAATTATAGACTGTGTAACCCTAGTGTTCATTGCAGGCTTTTTCTAAGCACATTTCTCTAGTGCAGGAAATGAAAGAAAACAAAGCAAGTCAAAGCTTTTGTATTATTTTGCACCTAAATGAAAGGGACAAATGAGCTAGAATATTTTATCTTCTTGTTCAAATACCAAAATCTTTTATTTTTATTGTTAAAAGTACAATATTGCTGAAATGTTCATCTAAGGAACCTTCTATGATGATGACTGATTTAAGTGCCCCTTCAGTACCCTGCTTGCCTCAAAAACAAAGCCCCCTCAAAAAACATGGATGTTTAACTGTATAATTATCTGCTGGGGTATCCCTCCCAAGGTCCACTTCTAAGTCACGGGTGTCAAGTGAAACCTGGAAACCACAAATCATCGTGCAGTAAGAGAATCCTGCCATAATGAAAATGTCATGCTGGCCTCTATCTGCAACCACAGCCACTTTCAGCTTTCAGTTTTTATTTAAAAGGCTTAATTGGAAGTTTTTATTACTCCCAATTAGGCTTTTTAATTAAAAGGAAAAGTTGAAAGAGGCTGCAGGCAAATACTGCTGAAACCCATATCAGCATAAAATCAAAGGAAATAAAAACAAAATTACGCTACTGTAAAAACCTCAGTAACAGGCACAGCTTTCAATAATGTTTACCTCTGGTCATATTTAATGTTATGGTTAGCACATTGACAGTGATGAAGTGGACATGACTGATTGGAAAAACCAGAGTGTATCCAATGTAACAATAAAATTCATCAAAATGATACTTAAAAGACCACATTAGCATTCAAGGCAAAAATCTACCAAAATGCACAGTTGACAATTCAAGTAGTTAGCAGCTCTAATTCACCAACATGGCACTAACTCTACACACTAATGCAGACTCTTAAAATCTCTTTAACAAGCTGAATACTACGTATAAACAATGTGGATAAGTGTTTATTGTTGTAAGATGATTAGCTTTTGAATTTCTTAAAGGATTTTTTCTTCTATATAAAACTTTAGCTTGTCATTATTGTCGAGTTTTGCACTAGTGATGGTTTTTTAATTCAAAATGAAATTAGAAGTTGCATTCTCTTCCATTTTTGGCACCTTTTAAATTCCATGTAATATCTTGAGAGCAAAATAGAGCTTCTGACTTGAAGGTGAGTTCATCCTCAGAGATAATAGGAATATGTAGAGATATTAGATCCATACCAGACATGATTTTGTAACTAATAAACTTGGCTATTTATCCTGCATTTTATTAATTATACTAAGAGTCAGAGGAGATATTTAAAATACTTGTATGTAAACTGTGATATTAAAGAAGTTACTTCTGGGGCACCTGGGTGGCTCAGTCCATTAAGCATCTGCCTTTACCTCAGGTCATGACCTCAGGATCCTGGGACTAAGCCCCACATGTGGCTCCCTGCTCAGCAGGGAGTTTGCTTCTCCCTCTTGCTCTGTCCCTCCCCACAACTCCCCTCCCCACCCCCCACCCCCGCTCTCTCTCTTTCAAATAAATAAAATCTTAAAAAAAAAAAGATGCTATTTCTTCATGAGCTTTCCAACTCACAAATTAGATTAATACTTGCCCTCAAATCACACCTACCAAATTTTGGGGGAAAAATATACAAATGTTTATGCAGAGAAGGTAAATTTTAGTATGATATTAAGGCTGACAGAAATCTTTGTTGTTTATGTCCAGTCATTTAAGGAGTTCATATTTTAGCAATTGAAATCTGGACTAAAATATAACACAATGTAATGTAACCCCTCTGCCTTTTTCTAGAGGCAATAATCATGTATAATTTCTTTTAGGAGGAGACATTGACTAAACTTGTGCAAGACTGAAGAAAAGCAGTGGGTATCTTTACTGTATCTGGACTATAAACCTCTTCATCTCCCTGTGTTGACTTTTGTTCCCTAGAAGTCATTCCTTGCATATCAAATTTTCATAAGGCATAAATCAAGGCAGGTCATTCCCTTGCTTTAAAAACTCTCTTATGGCTTCTTATAGTGGCTAGAATAAAATCCAAACTCACAAGCATGGCTTATAAATGTCCTGACTGGTCTGGCTCATGATTTTAACCTTATCTTGTGTTTCCTCTCTAGGTTGTTTATTTAAGATAATTCTATTCATCCCTATGCACTTCTCTCTTAGAATTGCTTTTGTTGCATCCCATAAGTTTAGGTATTATTTATTGTTTTTCCATTTTTGTTTGTTTAAATATATTATGTATTTCATCTTTGACCCATTGGTTGTTGAGAAGTGTGTTGTTTAATCTCCACATATTTGTGAATTTTAGTTTTTTCCCTGGTATTGATTTCTGGTTTTGTATCTCTGTGGTTGGAAAAAATACTTGGTATAAATTCAATCTTTTTAAATGATAATACTTATTTTGTGATCTAACATATAACCTCATCCTGGAAATGGTCCATGCTTTAGAAGAATGTGTATTCTGATGCTATTGGAAGGAATGTTCTGTATATGTCTGTTTGGTCCATTTGATCTAAAGTTCAAGTCTAACATTTCTGTATTGATTTTCTCTCTGAATGATCTATCCATTATTGAAGGTGGGGTATTGAAGTCCCTTAGTATTACTATATTTTTGTCTATTTCTCCCAAAAGATCTGTTAGTATTTGCTTAATATATTTAGGTGATTTGATGTTGGGTGTATATATTTACAATTGTTACAGCCTCGATAATTCAGTCTATTCATTTTCATAAAATGACCTTGTTTGCTCTCACTACAGTCTTCCTGTTAAAGTTTATTTTTGTCTGATATAAGTATAGTTACCCCTGCTCTCTTTTGGTTACCACTTGCATGGAATATCTTTTTCCTTCCCTTTATTTTGACCCTATGTGTGTCTTTAATTCTAAAGTTAGACTCTTATTGGCAGTGTATAGTTGAATCTTATTTTTTATCCATTCAGCTACTCTATGACTTTTGATTGGATAATTCAATCCACTCTCACATAAAGTAATTATTAATAGATGAGGACTTACTAATGCCACTTTATTGGTTTTTGGCAGTTTTGTAGTTTCCTTGTACTTTTCTTCCTCCCTTGCCGTCTTACTTTGTGAATTGGTAATTTTCCACAGTGGTATGCTTTGATCCTCTTCATCATTTGTGTACCTACTGTAGGTTTTGCTTTGTAGTTACAGTGATGCTTACATAAGACATATTATTTGATAAAACAGTCTATTTTGTGCTGATAACAACTTTGATCCCACACAAAAACTCTACTCTGCTACTCTTCCCCCTTTTATGTTTCTGACATCACAATTTACCTCGTTTATATTAGTATGCTTTAACAAATTCTTGTATGGGTGCCTGGGTGGCTTACTTAAGCCCCCGACTCTCGGTTAAGCATCCGACTCTTGATTTTGGTTCAGGTCATGATCTCAGGGTCATGAGACTGAGCCTTGTACCAGCCTCCATGCTCAGGCAGGGGTCTGTTTGAGATTCTCTCCCTCTCCTTCCATCCCTCCCCCTGCTCGCACGTGCACATGCATGCACTCTCTCGCTCTCAAATAAACAAGTCTTTAAAAAATTATTGTAGCTATAGTTATTTTTAATACTGTATTGTAAAAATATTGTAGCTATAGTTACTTTTAGTGCTTCATTTTTACTAGAGTTACATGGTTAATACATCACTGTATTACAGAAGTAGAGTACTCTGAAATTGAATATATACTTACCTTTGCCAGTGTGTTGTATATTTTGCCTTCATGTCACTAATTAGCATCCTTAACATTTCAACTTGAAGAACTCCTTTCGGCATTTCTTGTAAGACAGGTCCAGTGGTAATGAACTCCCTCAGCTTTTGTTTGTCTGAGAAAATCTTTCTCTCTCCTTCATTTCTGAAGGAGCACTTTTCTAGGTAAAGTATTCTTTGCTGGCAGTTTTTTTCTTATTTTTTTTAAAGATTTTATTTCTTTATTTGACACAGAGAGAGAGAGATCACAAGTAGGCAGAGAGGCAGAGAGAGAGGAGGAAGCAGGCTCCCTGCCGAGCAGAAAGCCCCTTATGGGCCTCAATCCCAGGACCCTGAGATCATGACCTGAGCCGAGAGCAGAGGCTTTAACCCACTGAGCCACCCAGGCGCCCGCTGGAAGTTTTTTTCTTTCAGCACTTTGCATTATCCTTCTCTTTCCTGGCCTATAAGGTTTCTGCTGAGAAACCCACCGATAGCCTTATGGGGATTCCCAGGTAAGTGACAACTTTGGTTGCTTTTTCTTTGTTTTTGATTTTTTACAGTTTTATTGTAACGTGTCTTAGAGAAGATCTCTTTAGGTTGAGTTTGGGGACCAATAAACTTCATGAACTCTGATGTCCACATCTATCCCCAGGCTTAAGAGGTTCTCAGCCATTATTTCTTTAAATAAGTTTTCTGTGCCTTTCTCTCTCTCTTTTCCTAAGACTCCAATAATTAACAGATTGCTTCTCTTAATGGTATCCATAGTTCACATCTTCACTCTTTTTCATTCTTTTTCCTTTGTTCTCCTGTGACTGGATAATTTCAAAGGTTCTGTCGTCTACTTTGTAGATTCTTTTTATATTTGATCCATTGTTACTGATGCCCTTCACTGAATTTTTCATTTCGTTCTATTGTAGTCTTTGACTCCAGAATTTCTGTTTGGTTCCTTTTTATTATTTCTCTCTCTCTGTTAAACTTCTCATTTTATTCATCTATTATATCCCTAATTTTGTTTAATTGTCTTTGTGGTTTTGTTTTGGTTTTGGTAGTACACTGAGGTTCCTTAAGACAGCTATTTTTACTTCTTTATCAGATAAATTGTACATATTTATGTCTTTGGGATTAGTTATTGAAAAATTTTTGTGATCTTTTTACAGTGTCATTTCCTTGCTTTTTCATGTTCCTTGAAGTCGTGAGCTGCTGTCCTCACATTTGAAGTAGCAGTTACCTCCTCTAATCTTTACTGACTGACTTTGGGAGAGAAATGCCATCTGTCAGTCTTGCTAGGGATCCTGAGGCTCTCTCAGACCTCCTATGGGTATAAATAATATTACTGTTTTATAACCTGAATGTTTGTGTCCTCCCAAAATTCGTATGTTGAACTCCTAATGTGATGCATTTAGGAGGTGGAGCTTTTCAGAGGTTCTTAGGTCGTAAGGGTGGAGTCCCCGAATAGGACCTGAATAGAATTATAATGCTTTTATAAAAGAAACCCCACAGAACATTATAGGCCCTTCTGCCATATGAGGTTACAGAAGAAGTCAGTGACTTCACTCAACCATGTTGGTATCCTGATCTTAGACTTTCAGCCTCCAGAAATGTAAGAAATTTCTGTCATTTATAAGTATTTTGTTATAGCAACCTAAACAGACTAAAAGACTTTAGAAGAGAAGATGTTTCCTTGTATTTTCTAATTTCTAAAGGGTGCCTACTTTCTCAGCTCACAGATCCCTCTTCCATCTTCAAAGCCATAATTTCACATGTCTCTGATCCTTCTTCCATCATCACGTTTGTATCCTTACCTATAGCCAGGAAAGGTGCTCCTCCTTTTAAGGACGTATGTGATGAGGACGGAGCCACCCAAATAAGCCAGGATAACTGTCCTGTACCCCAAGGTCTTTAACCTTAGTCACATCTGAAAAATCTCATTTGCCTAGTAAGATAATACATTCACAGGTTCCAGGGATTAGGATACAGACATTTGGGGAAGTCATTATTCTGTCTTCCATATTTATCTTTGAGTCTCAATTCTCACACCTGTGTAACGGGAGAAATAATATTTCCTACTTTATAGGGTTATAAGGATAAAATGCGATTATACAAAAAAAGCAGTTGACCCAGCATCTGCATATAATTGTGGCCTTAAAACCGTTAGCTACTTTCATAAATAATAACTTGCTCCTGCTGTGCCCACTCACTTCTAACAAAATCTACTTTCTCCTACTACAAAATCTATTTTCTCCTATTATAAAATAGTCAGGGTCATTGCTTTTGAACCTTTATCCATGACAGATTCTTTTCTACTTCTCAGAAGACAATTTTTTTTTCTGTTTCTATAGGTTAATCTTTTTCATAAGCATTCCCCTCTTCAAATAAGCAGGAAAGGTGGTACCAGGGGTTATACCTCTACGAATGAAATTTTCAAAAACTGTCGCTCACTAATGGATCCTAAACCCCTTCAAAACTTCTCTTATGACTATTCATGGATACTTTTCAATCTAAATAAACCCCACACTAAAATTTATCATTAACACATGTCTCCTTCCTCTAGGCGCAGAGCTGGAAGCAGTGAGGCAGATAGCCAATCACCTGCTACTTTCGGAGGGCCTGGTGTTACAGTATAACCAGATTGTCAGGGTTCACCTAGAGGATTACCTGCTAAATCACAAGTTTAAAGAAAACAATTTGGAGTTACCCAAGAGGAAACAACATACTTACTTATCTCCAGACTCTCCACACAGACTGTATTAAATTTTCCATAACCAAATTTATTGCAGGACTGAGAACAAGCATGTGATATTTCTGCTGAAAGTTCTTGATATTTGAAACTGCGTTTTATAAAGAAGCTTAAAACATAACATGCAATTCTCTATCTCTTTGGCAAAACTCATTTTTTCCATTGGGAAAAACTGCTTGGTCATCTAATTGTTCCAGAGTTTAAAGTAAAAATAAGTTCAAAACACAGGACCTAAATTAAACTAGATGATGCTTTTCACTGTCAAGATTTTTTAAACACTGTATTTGATATCAAACTGTTCAAGAGTCTTTTTAGCACCAATATCTGTGACATTTTTAAATCCATAAAATACAAGTACTCAAACTAGTGGAGGGAAAAAGAAATAAAAGATGGCATAAAAGATACTTAACAATTTCCTAACTAAATATACATTGGAATGTAGCAATCATTGAGCCAAATTGGTAACAAACTCTTAAAGAACTACCCCAACCCTTGGTAGGCACAGCGTTAGGTAACTGACATAGGAATTTAGAAAATAAGTAGAATTCGGCCAGATAGATTTCTGGTAGTCAACATTCATCGATGCTAAAAATGAAAGCATGTTTTGTTTGAAAAGGGCACCTCAATTCCCATCTCTCCTATCAAGTGAAAGGGAAAATATATGAGGTTGTGAAATGTCAGCATACTGAGTAGGGTATACAGCTCATGTTTCTTGATATGAAAAGGAAAGATCCCAGTGAATGATGTTTGAAAGTCCATCTGCCACAGTTGTACTGTACTTTCCCATGTTCTATAAAGCCACTCAGGGGGAATGTGCAGACTGGGGAAGCACTATCTCAATACATCGCCGACCACCACCCACAGCTGTCCATGGGAGTGCTGGAGAAAACTGGAGGTACTAAAGAAAATGAATTTAGAAATAAAAAGAAGAGCTTCAGAATTTAAACAAGAAAAGGAAAAGAACTGAAGCAAATGATATGGTTGCCTTATCCCATGAGACAGCATACGTGAATGAATGAATATTACAAGATTTTTTACTAAGCCTAAACATTACGACAAAATATAAAAAGGGCCTACATCTTTTGTTGTCTCTATCCAAGTGGGGGGAGGGGATGAGCTAGTCTGAAGTGACAGTGTTAGCAGCAGATAATGAAAGCAGCTTCAAATTGAAATGGTGATAAAGTCTGTGTGCAAATCCTATAGATTGGATGAATATTTCAGTTACATTTCAGATTCTACTGAAGAGCACATAACATCTTGAGAATAATTTTAAAATCCCTCATCTTTTCATTTCAAAAGGAAAAACGGGGTTGGGGAAAATATTCTACATGGATGAAACTGAATTCATGAACGGCAACAGTCATATCTCAACATGTTTCTCAAACCAAAGGACCCCCTAATCACTTCCCGCATTTAACAAGATGACACCAAACTATGAACAGGATCATTTCACACACAACGATATCACAGCCACCTCAGAGAAGAAAGCAGAGCAATATTACACAGTTTAAAAGTGCATATGAAAAGGAAAAGTGCAACCAAACTACCCAGAGTATATGAGAGAACATCGTAAGATTAATAATGTGTAAAATTTAGCCAAAATCCTGCTGCCCGTAGCAGGTATTTTATCTTTTCTTAGAATGTTTAGATGACTGGAAACTTTTAAAGATAGGATACTATCATTGAAATGGATTTTCCTTTAAAAAGATGGTTTTGATATATCACTACACAGCTCCAAAAGTAAATGGGCACCCAAGTGCAACAAGGGCGCTCGGGAAGACACATTTTCAATACTGACCTGGCCAAGTGTATGACTGTGGAAAATATATTGAAGTTTGATTTGATGGTTGTCGCAAGAAAACAAACAAACAACACATAAAAACCCTCAAATCCTCTCTCATTGTACCAATGACAAGATAGTGACATTTGTTTTTATGCAATCGAGTGATTTCTTATACTGTAGTATATATCTCATTAATCTATCCTATTAGAACAATGATAATTTGGACTAAAATTTATATCTACAAAGTATAGTGGCTTGAGACAGTGTAAAAATATACCCAGCTAATGAAATCCAAAACTTTTATCTGTTTTCTGTTAATTGTCTATATAATTTGTCTGAAATATTGCCCTCTTCTACTGCATCTTCTCAAATAAATCTGGCTGAATAAATTTGACTCATTTTTCAGTTGTGCCTCCCCCACCATATCATAGTAATCTGTCATCCTGTTTAACAGAACAGAGACATAAAAAAATACACTCCATTCTTTAATAATGTGATGGCGGAAAAACATTAGAAGGCAAAATATTCTTTTTTTTTTCATTCCTTCCTCTTAACCAGTTTAAGGAAGAAAAAAAAAAAAAGCCAGTCTTGATTGAGCTTTTAATTAGTTGCTCTCCCAAACAGGTAAGTCAGTGCTGTTAAGTGCTGTTCTGATCTCAGATAATTACCTGAAAATGAGTGCCTGGGGTTGGATTAACTACAGCCTCATCAGCATTCATCACTATTGCTACAGCATGAAGTAAAAGAAAACTATAAAATGAGAGGAGATAAAACTACAAAACCAAAGTGAACACAATTTAAAAAAAAAAAATCTCGGCATTGACTATCTTCTCCCCAGACCCTTACTCACTGTATACAATGTCATGGTCACCTAAGAGCCACATTCTTGAAATGCAAGGCAGAAATTTTGTACTTGTTTCAGTTTTACATGCAGAGACTCTCACACTTTAGTGGTCACAAGAACCACCTGGGGAGCTTATTAAAAGTTAAGATTTCTAGGACTCAAAAGATTCTGAGGCAGCATGTCCACTTTGGGGTCCAGAAATTTCCAAAAACTGAGGTTGATTCTCATTTAGGGCACCTATAGATCATATATGGAAAAATACTACCCTAGAGTCTATGGACTATAGGCCCTTCTACATATTAAAAAAAAAAAAGATTTTCTGCATATACTCTACACTCCAGTAAGGTAGAAATACAGTCACAATTTCATCTCACTGCCCACTTATATGAATGATGCTAACGCCACCTACCCTAAGCTGAACCTCCCAGGGACAGTACCTCCTCAGTACCTCAGGAAGTTATTCATTTCATCTTAGAACAACTCTTGACTTTTTCCTTATTTTTATGTTTGCATATGGGTCTTTGCTCTAACCTTTGGAACCATATTCTATAACAACTATTTTGCTACAAGAAACCCTCAAAATGACACCATAAGTACTCTATAGACAGTACCACCCAGAAGATTGGCACATGAACCCAGTAAAAATGCTCTGGAGGTCATTTGAGATGGTTTGTTCTTATGGAGAGATGGGGAAATTTAAGCTATTTGAGATTTGGATAAAGCTGCATATGATTATAAAACATAGAGACAGAATAGAGAATGGAAATACCAAAGGAGCATATCTTTTCTAAAGATACAGGATCCACATGGAAAAAAAATAAATTCAAATGATATGGAAGTTAAGAGTAAAAACATAAGGTCTTTTTCCCAGATGTGACCTTCTAGCCCTAGACTCCCAAAATAAGTATTTTGATATTTTTATTTTTATTTTACTCATTACTATCACCACAACATATTTATACATCCCTCTTTATTCATAAATGCCTGAGAGTTTCCCTTGTCTCCTCTCCATGAGAGATGAACAATTTGGATATCTACATTGCTCTCCTCTCCCTCTCTCCCCTCCACCTAATACTCATTTGAATTAATTGATTAATTAACGATTGCCTCTATGACTTTATGTAGTCAAATTTCTAGTTCTGAATTAATTATCTTGGGCCATACCTAAAAATACTATGAGAAAAGAAAACTAGCACACATCCTTCCTAAAGGTAAGATGTTAAAAATGTTTTCTTAATCACTACCTTATGTGTTAGGTAACTAACCTGAGGCAAACCTATTGAAATAATTCTCCCTTCTACTCATAGGCCATAGTATTGCTGACATGTATACTGTGGAGAATTGTTTTAAAGTTTCTAAAGCCTTATATTTGACATAGACATGAATTTGTAGAACACTCAGACACTAAACTGACTGTCCCCATACATTTTCATTCCAACAGACACTCCTATCTTTTTGTAACTTTGATATGACACATGATTTTAACTCACACATTGTGACTCTAATCTGTTCCTAAACAGTTTATGTCGATCAAAGGCTTCCTGGGTAACACACTCTATTTCAGCCCCACAGAAACCCTTCTTTACTTGACAGGGACCTGGATTTCTAATCAAACTTCATCAATATCATCCAAGAGTAATAAAACATTTATTGCAAAAAAAGGTCACCAACTAATGTCCCAGAACAAAGCCAAGCTATCAGTTGTGAAAGGATGATTGCTTCTAAACAATCTCACCAGGTTAGTGATGGCTAGAGAAAAAAAAAAAATGACAGAAACTTACTCAAAAGCTAACATATAATGAAAGAAATGGCAAAGCGATAGCAGGTACTTAATGAATCACAACGGTAAAGATATGGAATTGTAACACTGTTACGAAACCACAATGGCAATCACACACTATTATCCTCAGTGGCAACATGACTATTTTCACTGTTGTTTTGAGTAACGACCAAACGAGTGAATCAAAGAGAGGGACACTAAAAACAAACCAAAGAACAAGAATTCTTTGTCACATACGAGAGACACAATTGTCATTTCTTCTATCGCATTTGCACTATGCAGAGCAATCACTTTCAGTATCATCATGAAGACTAATTGTTGGAGGAGGTTAAGAAGACATGACCACCACCTGACCCTCTAGCTGACTCCAGGCAACTAGAGGCTCCCCACACACTCCCATCTTCAAATATGTGTTCTGCTGGCCTTCTCCACTCCCAGAAGCTGCTCCAAGGATACAGCCTTGAGAAAGAAATGTGTTAAGCCTATGAGCACTAGGTATGTGACCGAACCCAGTTAAGAACTCTATATAAACTTTTAAGATTCTGACAGGTGGGTATGAAGATCTATGTGTCTTGCAGCCATCCAAGGTGTAATGCTTGTAAATGCTCTTACTTATTAAAACAGCTACCTATCATTTTGGAGTAATCTACTTCTTTCTTCAGTTTCTCCCCTCCCCGCATGTACAGGGACAAGTTTGCAAACCACCACTAATTTATTGATAATCAAATCAAACTTTGATTTTCCTAGAATCGATTCCTCAGTTTTCCAAGTAGGAAGTTACTGTCTCTTAGAAAATATACAATATTAACTAACTGTACAGTGCCCTAAAAGAATTTATGGTAAGACTTTGGAAAAATGAAAAAAAAAATTTTAGAAAGGGTGAGAGCTACAGAGAGAGAGAGAGAAAGCACTCCCCACTGAGCAGGGAGACCAATGCGGGGCTCGATCCCAGGACCCCGTGATCATGACCTGAGCCAAAGGCAGACGCTTAACCGACTGAGTCACCCAGGTGCCCCTGGAAAAGTATAAACCTTTATACAGGTTTATAAAGTCATGCACTATTATGATACCCATAATGTATTACAAATAAATAACCCTAAAGAAGTTGGCTATTTAATGTCAAACTATTAGGAAATTAATAAGACATATTATGCTATCATAACATATACGTTAAATATATATGATTTATTATCTAAAGATAAGTAGCCAATAAAACAGAGTGCAAGACAAAAAAAATACCCAATGAGTTTGAGTCAAATATATCATAAGCACCCATTCAATGGGTATGATGTAGACAGGAAAAGTCCCATTAGCAAACGAACAGCAGCCAAGACATGAGGGGTGGTAAAGATGAAAGTAAAATATGTGTTTAATAAAGAAAAAACAGGTTCATAATATTTTAAGACAGACGGAAACACTTTTTACATACATATTAGATAAAATACATTATGTATACCATTTGATAGTAAACCAGGCAGAAATGAATAAAATTTTATAGGTTTTATAAATAGTTGGCTGGGTAGGCAGAAGACAAGATTATAATAATTAAATTTTTTGAAGTTAAATATTAGTGACCTTAAAAGTGAAAACCCATTTTAAAAAGTATAATCTATACTCTGATGGTTTAGGATTAGTAACTATGTAAAGAATGACCTGATTATGTGATAGAAGTTGTTAAATTCTAGCTTTGTCTTGGGTTTTAGATTTTTCCTAAGAGGAACAAAAAAATAATAGCTGACATGATTCAAAACTGTAATTCTAACTAAATCTTTTACTTCCCTATCTGTTCATGAATCAGAAATCTACTTAGAATATATTCCAGTAGAAAACATTTCCATGGTCCAGAGAGTATTTGACACAAGTTTTTCATTACTCATAGCACAAACAGGTTCCAAATGGTCAAGAATTCCACAGTTGCGTGCTACTACCATAAGTACCAAGAAATCACAAGTTAGAGATATAAATGACTATTGCTGACTCAACATCTCATCAGAATAATTATAAATGTGGAAATACAATGGGCCTTCTTCTTTACCATAGAATTCATACTAGTCCCTGGTGAACAGCATTTTTCAGACACTAATTTTTTAGATGCTAATATTCTTGGTGTCAGCAATTTTCACTGCATCCTCTATGTATTGTTCACTTGCTTAGTAATCATACCTCCTGTTTACTGTGAAATGTAACCCTAAAGATTAGGCCAGAGTTATCACTTAGTGGTCACCACAGGTATGTTCAAGCCAACGTTTTTGGTTTTTGTTTTTTTGTTTTTTCATGTGACCAGCTGGGGTTTTTTTTTTTTTTGCCCCAGGGGTACAGGTCTGTGAATCATTAGGTGTTCAAGCCAATGTTAATTAGGGTTATTCATAATTGCTTCATGAGATTTGAAATTAAGTTCCCACAGAGTTAATTCTTCTAGTTGTTAGTACTATTCAATTTTTAAGTTCTTACCATTTTCAATATTTTGTTCCAAAGATCAGGAAAACATAGATGGTCCAGAGAACAGAAGGAGAAAAGCAGAAATACTATAATGGTCAGGGTACTGAACTGGATTTTCTCAGTTACAGCTCTGAAGGTTCAACAAATACTTTCCAAATCCACTTTAAGAAGAAAGCCAAAGACTGGTGTTCTCGTCTGAGATGTGTCATTATCTCTAAGAACAACATAATTAAGTTCTCTGAGCTTCACCTTTGTTAAAACTACACCTTTGTTAAAAGTATTCCCCTTTTGACCAGCAACCAAATTGTATCCATCCTTTGGAGGTCAAAAATGCCCATCTTCCTCCATTAAGTCCTTTCTGATTATTTAAGCCAATATGGATATATTTCTACTTTGAATATGTAGAGTTTAGATAACCCAATTTAGCACAGAATTACGGAGACTTTATTTTTTAGAGTGGTTTTTAGGTTCATAGCAAAATTGAGCAGAAGATACAGAGGTTTGCCATATATCCCAGACTCTGCACGTGAGTAGCAATCTCCGTTATAAACATTCCCCCACCAGAGTGGTATACTTGTTACAATTGTAAACCTAGGGGTATGTCGGTGGCTCAATTAAGTGTGTGCCTCTTGATTTGGGCTCAGGTCATGATCTCAGGGTCCTGGGATCAAGCCTGAGTTGGGCTCTGCACTCAGGAGGAAGTCTGCTTGAGGATTTCTCTCTCTCTCCCTCTGCCTCTGCTCCTCCCCCTACTCACACACATACTCTCTCTCTTTCTCAAATAAATCTAAAAAAAAAAACCAAAAAACCAAACACAACTGATGAATCTAAACTGACACAATCACCCAGCCTCCACTGTTTACACGAGAGTTCACTCTTGGTGTTGTATGTGCCATGGGTTTGGACAAATTTATAATGACACCTATCTACCATTACAGTATCATACTCAGTAATTTCACTGCCCTAAAAATCCTTCCTTTTCTCCCTATTTATCTTTCCCTCCTCCATAACTCCTCTCAACTCCTGATATTCTTTGCTGTCTCCATAGTTTTGCCTTCTGCAGAACAGCATACAGGTAAGATCATACAGTATATGTAGCCTTTTCAGATTAATTTTTCTCACTTTGTAATATGCATTTTAGATTCTTCCATGTCTTTTCATGACTTGGTAGCTCATTTCTTTTTAGTGCTGAATAATATTCTATTGTCTGGATGTACCACAGTTTATTTATCCATTCACTGACTGAAAGTCATCTCGGTTGCTTCCAAATTTTGGCAACTAAGAATAAAGCTGCTATGAGCATATGTGTACAAGTTTCTGTATGTAAAAAAGTTTTTAACTCCTTTGGGTAAATACCAAGAAGTATGATTAATGGATTGTATGGTAAAAATATGCTTAGTTTCCTAAGAAACCACAAAACTGTCATTCAAAGTGCCTGCACCATTTTGTATCACTACTAGCAATGAATGAGTTTCCATTGGTCCATATCCTCACCAGTATTTGGTATTGTCAGTGTTCCAGATTTAGTCATTCTAATACGTATGAAATGAGTGGTGTTTTAATTTACATAGCCCTGAAGACATAAGATGTGGAGTATCTTTTCATATGCATATTTGCCATCTATCTTCTTTGGTAAGGGATCTGTTAACATCTTTGGCCAATTTCTTAATTGAGTTGTTTATTTTCTTATTATTGAGTTTTAAGGGTTCTTTATATATTTACACTTAGCTTAATGTCCTTCCAGGTTCATTCATTTTGTTTCAAATAGCAAAATCTCCTTTTTATGGCTGAATAATATTCCATCTCTCTCTCACACACTCACACACACACACTCTCTCTCTCTCTCTCTCTCTCTCTCTCTCTCTCTCTCTAGGCAAGTGTGCCTTCATGGTTTCCTAGATGTTACAGAAGGCTTCAATCCTTTACCTCAAATCATTTTATTTCTATGTAAGTCTAGTAGGTTCACACGGAACCTAGAGAAAAGTCAAGTTTCCCAGTTAAATGGGGCTAAGGGGGAACAAAATATAAACCAACAGGTATTGTGTGAACCTGTTGATAAGAAATACTTCTCCATATTTGATGTGTATTTCCAGTTAAGGGGAACTAATTTGTGTAATGCATATTCTCTTGGCACTGTGACTTAACTAGTTGTTAAATGTGGAAAGAGCAACTGGACACACTCTCTTCCTCTTGAAAAGGAGATTTCCTGCCAAGAAGACAGATTTTCCTATCTTCCATGCTGTGTTTTACCAGGGTAGGCTTCTTCATGGGTAAGTCCCAGATCAGAACAACATGGGACTGGATGGGGAAATCTGCATAACCCTGGAATTTCCTCTCAGCAAGCCTATTTGGCTGACAGATATAGAGCTACTTGCTCTGCCTAACATGTTAGTATTAAACATTTTTTGGCCTTGATAGTACTTTGGGGGTTTTCCCCCCCGACTTTTTTCAATGTGGAAAAAGAGTGCTATTTGTTGGGATTCTCTTGAGAGGCTCATAAACCCATTTTTGTAAAATTTTGTATGTATATTTACTTAAAAATCTGAAGAACAATTAAACCAAAGTGACAGAATTATAGACAATTTGGTTTTGCGTCTTTGCATATTCTCAACTTTTATTCTATGAACATGTATTGTAATTAGGAAAAAATGTTAAATATGTTTTTAACATAATGCTGACCTACTCAGAAAAAGTCCTTTCAGTACATCTTGTGTGAAAATGCTAAATATTCTTATTTTAGGCATTTAACAGGATTTTAATAAGAACCCCCAAATGGATTGTACAGTTGGAGAAGTTCACAGGAAGTCTCAGACTTCCTATAATATTAAGAACCCTTTCTAATCAGTTAACAGACTCTTGGAGCAATCAAAGAAAATTGTCTTTTTTTTTTTTTTAGCAGTTACAGATCCTTATGATTTTTCAAAAACACATCACTGCATTGCATTCTGATGGTAGATACAGAATCCCTTTGGTCCGGTAGAAGCTATAGTATGCTTTAATGGTGACATTTTCCTCCAAATATCACTAACTTTCATAGAAGCCAGCAGCTTCAAAGTGCTAGATGCAGCAGGCTTGGAATCAGGAGACATTTATTCCCTCTTCGGTCACTGTATTTCTGCTCACTTAGCCTTGCTTCATTTTGCCCATCCACAAAATGAGAAAAATAACTCCTGTTTTTTCTTAACAGTAGTAGGAAGAAAATAAATGGGAATCTATAAGCTGAGATTTTTACAAATAAGGAAAAATATATACATATAAACATTCAGAATTGTCATTAGTGTAATTAATTATGGCAGTCCATCAATTTAGACTATGTAATTTCTATTTTTTAACTCCAGCTTAAATGTATGACATTTTCCTCCAAATATCTCTAACTCTCACAAAAGCCAGTCACTTCAAGGTGACAGAGGCTGGATAGGTATCAAAATGGCAGAGGAGCAAGCTCTTTGTATCCAAGAGGAAAGCAAGGATTGTACAATTCAACAAGAAAAGTATTATCCCTGAGAGTTTCTTTCCCCAATCAAGAAATGAAAAATCACTTGTATGTGGGAAGTTAACCAAATAATAGTGGAAGAATGCCAGTTCTAGGAAAAGACATTTTGATGGATGTGAAAAGAATGGAATGAGATGCCTGCTTTATTAAACAGCAGCTGATCTGTGTTCTATCCACAAAAGGAAGTTTACAAAGGACTAGGACAGTTGTGTCAGGGAACTGAAACCCACAATCATCCATAGTAGTTTGAAAAGGACAAAAGCACAAAGTACATAAAGCATAAAGAGCATAAAAACAAGTGACGTCTGATAAAACACAAGAGACTCAGTAGAAGGGCATTACAGCTTGAAGACAGAAAGCAGCAAATTAGGGTCAAGGAAAAAGCTTGTCTCTATGAATCTGAAACCACTGAAAAGACCGGGGAGACAGAGAAAACCCCTTGCAACTTAGCAGGGCTATAGACGTCAAATAGCTGGGAAAAGGTTATCTTAAATAGTTCCTTTGCAACAGTTTTGCTTTTTTTTTTTAATAAACTGAATTAATGAGCTGAATCTCAGTGCCCTTTTAAAAAGCAGACAGAAAGGAATAAGCCACTGTTGACAAACACAGCATCAGAAGATTGTTCAAATATTCTGCAACAGTTAAGCTTTCGGCTTGCCACTGAACCCAGCTGTTGACTTAGGGTGACAGCTGCAGGAAGCACAGAGGGTTAAAGTATCATTTGAAATTGGGAAATAGGTTTTGAGGGTTTGTGTTCTCTTTTTGAAGTGATCATTTGCCAGATTACATCAGAGGCTTAAAGAAGATCAAAAGCTCCAGATGCTATAACCTGCTTTGTTGGAAAGACTTCTAATTGAATCAGACACAGACAGAATATAATTACGTAAAAAGTAATGAAGTCTCTGATCAAGATTTGGAGCTGCAACGTTTGGGCTGCTCTAATTCCTTTACTGTTTCTTTTATAAGACATTGGTAATTAGAGACATGCATTATTTCCAAACATCCAAAAGTTCCTGTTTTGGATAAGAGAAAAAAACGATCAGAAAAAAATTCTTAGGGACTTAATCTATATTTGTATTTTTGCTATAAAAATTATATTCACATAAGGAGAAAGTGGGTACAGCACGGATATATGGTTATAATGAAAAGGGATAAACATGGTTTCATATTTGAATTTATGACAAAGCATTTTGGACAGAACTGGCAAAGCCTAATCCCCAACAAAACCAGATGGACTAGCATATCCATCAGAGAGAGAAATTCACAGGGAGGGGGGGTTCTCTAGAATTCAAAAAACAAATACTGATTTCTGAGTATTTTTTGGACAGCATGTCTATATATTTGTTCTTCATATCTTGGCCAACACTCTTTAGATAACTTCTGTGCTCCAATTTTGAAAAACATGAAGTGATAGAACAGTTGAAATGTTTACTTCCAAAATAGTATTGACAGTCGGTTAGTCAAAAAATATTCCTTAAAACCCACAAAGTTTATAACACTATTGTGGGTACTTGGAGGTACATATTAAAGATCAGATACTGTTTCTGAACCAAAGAAAACGCATGGTAATGATTTCAGTGACATAGGGCATGTATGTTTAGAGACTCAAACCAGAGACTGGCATTAGAAAAAGAAAGCAAATGCAGGAGATGCAAGAAGACATTTCTGACAAGAAACTGATTTTTTTTTTCTTTTTACTTTTTGTCATTAGCCTACACAGCAACTATCAGAGCCAGCCTCTCCTTGCTACATACTGCCACCTAAAGGACAGCTGGCAAATGCTAGATAATAACTTGTTTTCTTTCCCGTGGCTGAAAGTAAATGTCCTAATTAATTTCATGATGCCCCTATTTTTCATGCAGCATTAAAGTTAAGTATGCAAATGCATACTCGATCTTATGTCTGTTATCATAAAATTAAAGCATTCCCTTGAGTTTGAGACTAGTTTAAGGAAACCAAAAAAGTCCCTCCTTGCACATAACATTTCACAGCAAGGCACATTTTTATTCCTGTTCTATTTCATTTCAGGAAGCAGATTATCAGGACAAGGTGGTCAAAAATTCTGAGTAAAGAATCTGGAATCTTCTAGATTGCGATAAACCTAATGTTCAAATGCAGCATTTAGTGGATGTTTTTGATGATGGTGGTGGTTGGCAGTGAGTACTGTTACCTGTTCATTAACTGTGATGCAATTAGCCACTGTTTCTCAAGGAAAACATCACTGTGTTTATCCTAAAAAGATTAGGAATTTTTAGATAATCTTTTTGATAAGCATCATGAAAGGAAATAAAAAATTAAAAGACTTCTAATGACACACTTTAAAATACATAAACTCAAGTCTTAGTATCTCCTGAATGCAATGAAATGACCAAAATATCATGGTTATTAGGAGGAGACCATTATGAATTAAAAGAATTTGGACCTTTCAATCTAGTAACAAGAACATTATGACATTTTCCCTTTGGAAAGAATTATCAAATTACCTGCTTGAAAAAAATTGATCAAATCAGGTCAGAAGAGCAGCTTCCATGGCAACTGATGCGTTAGAAGATCATAGATGTTCTATATTCTCATTTAGCATCCTGACTGATATGATTCAGAAAGATTCAGTAAGCCCTAGATGAACTGGAAGCTAAATTTGATCACACTGATCAGGGAAAGCTACAGTAAGATTTTGATGAAGAAAAACAACAGATTCCCAAAGATGGATTGAGATTTTATTAAATGGCTTAAATTCTTCCTGAACACAAATTGATCAGAAATAGTCTTACATTAAAAAAAAATCCATTTCTGTTCCACAGTAAATGTGTGACTAGAAAGTTCCACATATATCACATTTCTGTTATTCAATTCACATTCTTAAATGTAGTAGAGAAGCTCCCTATTTATAGGAATCATGCAGTGCATCATTTTGTAAAACAGAATATTTTTATAGTACAAATAGTAACAATTTTCTCTCCTCCGTGTATTTGGTAAATAGTGATCTTTAGATATTGAATTTTCTTAAAGTAATACAGCCATAATTTGCAAATAACAAAATGCCAGGAGACACTTTTCAAAAATTACCCCTTGAGAATTCAGAATTCAAAGATATGGCACTGCGAGAAGGAATTTTTACAAGCTGATTATCTCTTATTTTCCTGTATTATAAATAATGAGCATTTGTGAATTAATCAGGCCTACTATCAAGACAATAAGGATCCTGCAATTCAGGTTCTCAGGTTAAGTTTAACACAGCAAAAATCCAATGGCCTGACTATACTATATTCTCCAACTTGGCATCCCAGAGAGGAAAACAATGTATCAATTTCTTTCTTAGTTAAAAAGCTTTATTATAGCTAAATTTAATTTTTCTTTTAATGCTAATTCAAACCTGCAAAATGTTTATCATTTTGGATTGTTGTGTATATTTTTGTGTGGCTTGTTTTTTGCATCTAACCATAGACCATATGAAAGACCCCCAAAAGAAAGATCTTATTTTTAAAACTACAGATCAGAATCCATTTTGGGGTGAAGATTTCTCCCCATATAATTCCAAGATTTGGATTGAAAAACCAAAACATTTTTATGGGGCTACAGTACAGTACAAAATACTAACCTGGATTCTTTATTCTTTCACAGTATTACTGTTGCCAAAAAAAGGCCTTTAATCTCCTTGTTCTATTCTCAAAAGAGTAGGGGCATTTTACTCCAAATTATTTTAAATATTTAAAAATGTTGTATGTAAGGCTTCGCAAACCAAAAATTACTTTTGCCTGAAATACTAATTCCCCTAGAAGAAATTACTTAGAATCCTTTCATTTGCCAAATAACTAGGGGAAAGGGTTTTCCACTATTTTTCATCAATTAGCAAATGACTTCCATTTTACGACTGAGTTTCATTTTTGCAAGAAAAGCCTCATAATAGTTGTGAGTGTTAAAAGAAAGCATAGAAACTTCCATGCATTAAAGGGGGAAAAATACACATTTTGTGTAATGGCATCTGATCATTACGGTGCCCATGATAGGCTCTTTGCATTTAATAAGGCATTTATATAACACGTTTTTGAAAAGATCACAACACTACCAAAATCATCTCACTAGCTTCCACATCATCTCAAACTGACAGGATATCCATCCTGAAGCTGCAAGGTAAGGGAAAATGAAATGATGGCCCAAGTTCAAGTCTGTTCTAAAACTAACTACTTATAAGCTCCTCGAGAGTAAGCATAGTATTTTATTATCTCAAATCCCCTACTGGGGACACTGCTTTGTACAATTTGAAAAACTAAAATGAAATTCATGGCCTTTGTACCTCCACATCTCCTTTATGTTCACAAAGTACTATCTAATTCCACCTTAATAGAAACCACTATTACATATTTGCATACACTTAAATTACTGAACTAGAATTAAATGCGGTAAGGACCAGATATATAAGGATGCATCTTCCAAGTGGCTATTCTCTGTATTTAACAAATGCCTTCATTCTCCTGATTCTCTGAAAACTGTAAAATGAAATAATTTCAAATTATGGTGCTGAAATTTAGATCATCATCTGAGACATAAGATAAAGCTAGCCAGAATATGTCAACTTAGTCATAATTTACCTAAAATTAACCAGAGGACCCAAAAAGGCTCGAATTCTCAGTCAACTATCACTACTTAATTGATTTCCATGGAAATTACTGATTCCTTTAGAATAAACCTAGAATGTTTCCATGGGAAGGCTTGGATGGGAAACTGAATGCCATTGTACCAGCTACTCTTGAAAGTGGTCCCAAACTGCATCTCCTGCCTCACATACCCTGTGCAGTCCCCTCCCACCTTGTGCCAGGGGTGGGCTCTGTGACCCATAATAGCACATGGCAGAAATAATGGTAAGACCACTTCTGAGATTACTTATAGACAACTGTTGCTTCCACCTTGGGCACTCTCTCCCTGTGCTCTCCCTCTTTCCTCTCTCTCTCTCCTTTTCCCTCTCTCTGTCTCTCTCCCTTTCTCTCTCTCACTATAGATACAGATACATAGATTATCTCCTTCTCTCTCTCTCTCTCCATATATATCTTCTTAAAGTCTCCAAATTAGCAAGGAACATGGCTTCCCAACAACCACATAAGCCAGGTGCAAAGTGACCATGCAGCTCTAGCAAAGCCTTGAGACAACTGCGACCCAGCCCACAGCCTGGCTGCAACCTTTTGATGCAGAACAACCCAGCTAAGTTGCTACCTGAGTCCTGTGAATCTCACTGGAATAATTATTTATAAATAATTTATTTATAAATGATCACAGGATAATTTATTTTCTCCCACAAACTGTGAGATAAATGCTTATTGTGTTGAGCTGCTAAGTGTGGGGATAATTACATAGAAATTGATAACAATTATAGATATGTAGGCATATGTAGGGATTTTATATTTTCTACCAGTAAAAGTATGACTATAGAAGTAAAATTTAAAAAAACAGAAAGTAAACATTTAAATACATAAAAGATGATGATCAGGATTTGGTTTTCTAGACTAAGGTTTATGACTTCTACATCATGGACTACTGAGAAAGGCTGGAAGTCTAAAAAATTTTGTAATGAATATTTTTTTGCCATGATGAAAGTTTTTAAGACCTAAGGCAGGGAAGAAAATGCCCAGATCAAAAGACTGAACTGGCAGTATAAACAGTGAAAATAAATTTGACATAAAAAGAATAATGATGTTAAATAATTCACAGGGAAAGGATCCAGTAATAAAACTGACGTCTCTCATGGGTTTGGTTATGGTCTGTATCTAGAACAGTTAGGAATATAGGTGTCTTATAAATTAAGGTTTAAAATGTAACCTAAAGAATTAAGTTGATATGGATATCAATGAAAACTGGGGAGAGATAAAACGTATGCCTGGAAAAAGCAACGGATCTATAATGCAGATATCATTTAAGAGGAAAGACAAAGAGAAATCCATGGACCTAAGAGCAGAAACATAATTGGGAACCAACATATAAGATTAGGAAGAAAGTCAAAAAACAACATCATTAGGCATGTGACCTACAGAGTACCTAGCCATTTTGAAGTGGTGGATTTCAAAACTGTATAAATGACAAAATAGGAAAAGTATAAAGAACGTCAAGTATAATAGTATCTAGGGTAAGGTTATTTTTTCCCAAATGCATGATATCTAGTAAATTCTAGGCTTTCCTTGGTGACAATGTCATGGTTCATGTTTCGTTATACCCAAAATACCGACAAGATTTGGAAACGCTTTAGTACTAGAAACTTGGGCGGAGGAGGAAGTGGGTGGAGATTAATGAGGATGGAATCTAGCTTATGTAAGAAATTCCAAGAACTAAGGGCCAATATTGTCAGTGATTTTTCAAAAAGGGAAAATTATCCAATGAATATACTAGTGACATGAATCCCTAGAAGAATTCTAGAATAATGTATGGATACTTAGAAAGCAGTTATTTCCAGAAACTAGCCCAGAGTCAACAAGAGAAGTTCTTTAGTTATAATACCCAATCTCCCTTTTTTGACAGAATTATAAGACAAATGATTTGTAATATCACTTTTTAAAAGAGTATACTCTTATTTAATATATCTTTTGATAAAGTCTCCCCTGAAATATCCTTGGGCAACAAAAGAACTATCTGGTTATTAATAGTATAGGTAGGTGGAATGATCATTAGCACTAAAATATGTTGATTCATAGATGGATGAAAATTTGCAATAAGGTTTTAGTGATCTATTGAAAGTGGCCCTTTAATTTTGGGTGATATATTAAAGGCAAGTTTATCATATTTATTAGCACTGTCAGGAAAAATAAATTTGGTGACGGAACTAAAATTTTCTATAAATAAGTAAACAACAGGAAACATTTAAGGTCCTAGATTTAGATTAAATCAATTGCATACATACAGATTGGGAGACAATAGCTAATTAGTCAACTGAAATCAATCTTACTGTATTTAACTGACTAAAATCTTGATATTAGTCCACAGAGTGATACACTGAAAAGAAACCTATATCTAATATTGTTTAAAATGTGGATTATCCAACTTCTGAAAAGTATTAACCACTATATTGTGTACTGACCAGATAACCATAGGGATATCATGTTTAGTATGGGATACTACTTTTAAAGGGAATACTTGGGGGAAGGGGGAATGTAGAAAGCTCAGTGGTGACTGATGACTGATTATTGTAGTAAAACTTTGGATATAAGTTTTTAATTATCTAATCTGTTACAGATGCTATGCTGGGACTGGAAATAGGAAGATTAAAAATTATCTTATCCTTGTCCACAATGAGCACATGACCCACTAAGAGAGGAAAGCAAATACAGTGTACATCTGCAAAGTCTGTAATATAAGAAATATTTGCAATAATTGGAATGCTTTATCTAGAGGAAGGACTTAGGGGAAAATGAGAGATGTCTTCCAACAGCTGAAAATGTGGCTTCAGGGACACATTCATATTCATGTGTCATCCCAAAGGGTAAGGAGGAAAATGACAAGAAGGCAAAATTTGGCCTCAGCATGTTTCAACAATTAGAAATGTATAGCAAGAGAGTAGGCTTAATATAAAGTAGAAAAAACATTATCTTGGAAAATTTCTGATCGAAGAGTAGATGAAACTTGAAAAAATACCACAAGCAGGATTTCTGCCTCAAGGCATGACTGACAGTGGTGGTGTTGGTCTGTTTAAATTTTTTTTTTAAGATTTATTTATTTAATTTAGAGAGACAGCGTGCATGTGAGCAGAGGCGGGGAGGGGGGTGGGGCAGAGAGAGAGGGAGAGAAAATCCCAAGCAGACTCCCTGCTGAGTGTGGAGCCCAACTTAGGACTTGATCACAGGACCCGGAGATCATAACCTGAGCAGAAATCAAGAGTCAGATGCTCAACCCGACTGAGCCATCCAGGCACCTCAATGGTGGTGCTGGTAAGTTTAAATGTATTTAACAAGGAACAGAGAAGTAAGGTAAAGTGACTTGCTCTGTCTCTAAGATTCGTTGATTTCATGTATAAAACCTATCAATCTCTATCTATAAAACAAAATTTTCTGTTTGGATTCAATGTCAAAAAATGTGTAATGTTTCAAGAATCAGCATAATTTAGGCAGCATATATATCTAAGGAAAAAATTTTCCCACAGTTAAGAGATTGATTCTAGTATGTTATACCTAATATGATTCATAAAGTAGAGCAACTATTAGAAAAGATACAATTAATAGTCCCACATCCAGTAGCCTTGAAAACTTAACTTCGGTTTAGGATTATTTGATTTCACATTTATATATAAAATTGAAAGAAATTATGCTATCTAGAAAATCTATTCTTTTTTATATAACTTTTCAGAATTTCTTTCAAGAGATTTTCTTTTGCACAAATCATATTCTTTTCCTCTTATTCAATAACTCTTAATACTGTCCAAAATTATAAAAAGGTGACTGATACTTTCTTTTGAGATTAGTTCAAACACCCTCTCAGGGATTAATAACATGAATTCTAAGAAATTTAGTACCAACTCCCTGCTATGTGCTGTTAGGTCAGCTAAAAGACCTAAAATCTTCAAAACACATGACTTATATTTCTATTACCAAATACATTACTTTGAAGTAGAGTTTAAAAAGACACTAGCCCATTTACTTTTTGTACAATATAACCATGTTACAGAATAAATAAAAGATAACTATTCTAAATCATTCAAAAGAAAACTTAAAACTAGTGTACTAATTTTTTAATGGTTAAGTAGTAGGTATTTGTCCATTTGACCTTTAAGATAATATTTTAAATAATTCTTCCATTCTCTATATAATTCCCCAGGCAATCTTTCATATCAGTGTTCTCCATGGGGATTTTTCTGTGTAGACCATCTCACTTTCATAAGAATCCTACATTTAGAATATTTATTGATTGCAGAGAGCCAGAAGAAATACACTAGATGGCAGAATAATTTTTTTTAAATACATTTAGCAGGAAGCTTTTAAGGTTGAATTTTACAGGCTGCCTCCTGAATTAGCAAGATTTAATTTCTGCAATCCAGATTCTTGCCAAAGAGCAGAAACACACATATGAGCCATTCTTATGTAAGGCTCAGCTGCGATAAACCACCTGTATAGAAAACTGCCAACTACTCCTCTAGATCAGTGTTTCTCCAGTTACGATCTTTGGACCATGGGCATCAGGAATCACCTGAGGTGCTTTTCAGTAACACAGGTTCCTGAACTCCACCCTTGATCTGCTAAGTCAGAGTCTCCTCAAGAAATCCTTAAGGAACCTAAAAATTGAGAACCCATGTTAGATGTGCCTTATTATATTTTGATCAAGCTGGACTACCAAAGAGCTACAGCAAGAAAAAGACATATGAGTTCAACAATGTATTTATTTTACAAAACTTGTTAGTGAACATAGACCATTATATCACACAATTGCCTTTCTGAGAGAACACAAAGTCTAGCTTTCAGGAACAGGTTTGATTTTTCCTGGAAAAAGCTTTCCTTTTATCTTATTCATGATTCTTACTTCTCTTGTTGTTCTGGTCACTAGATAGCTCAGAAACAAACTTTAGACCTATGTCCTAATACTGTAGTATGCAATAAAATACATTGAGACTACTACAAGTTTACCGCTATTTTTGAAAACATATAGACAGCAACCTGACTCAAATCCAGTTTGGCAGAAAAATGGACTATAAATTCATTGCTAGGTCAATAAATCTCCTAATAATGCAATCTAAGATTACTTTCATTATCTTGATTGTCAAATGACATAAGTTAATTCTGCCAAATGAAATATATATGCTTTATTATATATGCTTTACAAAGCCTTCCCCATCTTTTCCTTTAAATTGTTAAAAATTATTTTATTTTTCCCATTTTTCATATATCAGAAGTGGTGCAAATGTACATGTGAAAAAAAATCAGGGATTACAAATGTAGGAGGCAGGAAGGAGCTGGATCTGAGCCACCAAAGGTGAAGTAGAGTTTTTAGGAACAGTGAGGGACAACTGAAGAGGCAGACAGACTCATAAACTGGAGCCCTGTTGTGACTGTTTAACCAATAACCTACTTAAAGTCAGTACCTAGCCCATGTTTCAATACCTCTTCCACAAAGCATATCATGAGAAAATTTATCATGTGCCAAAATCCATATACACAAAATATACCGTGTTTCTCTCACATTACTGGATTAGTTGTTAAAAAGAAAAATATATGTGGTCTGATATTAGTTACTATCTTAATATATCAATGCATGCTAATTTCCAGTGACCACTTTCCTTCATTTCCTTTCATAAGTACTCAAACCAGTGATTCACAAATGATCAGTGGCAATGGACCAGTCTGTTGTTTTTTTTTTAATTTCCAATCTGTCACAGACTGAAACATTTGTAAAATACAATAACAATGATATTCTAGAAAAATGAAATAACATAAAAAGCAAGACACAAAATGCAAATGCATTTTTAATGATTTAAATTTTAAAATATTTTAAAATTATTAGATTTGCTAGATGTAAAATTCCCTGAAAAATGTCTGCAGAAGTTTTTAAAAGGTTACTCTCTTTCTGTACTTCTTACATGGAGCAATAACTGTCTGCAGACAAGCACCTGTCTGGTGACCACATCTGGCCTAAGTTTGCATAAACAATCCCTGCAATACTATACCGCTTTATAAAATACACACGAGATTTCTTATAGATTGTTAGAAAAGGAATTATTCTTGCCCCTCTCAATTTCCCTTAACCTTCTTCGACTCCCCACAATCACTCAATAACCACTAAAAGTGAATTAGCAATCCCAGGGCCAAATCCTTTCAGAAATTGTGATATAATGGGACCAAAAGTAATGAAAGTAACTAAAAGCTGTTTCTCAATTTTGGCCCAAATCTGGGAAATCATTTCCTTCTTACCATTATTTCTTCTAAGGACTTCAATTCAAAGACAATTACCTTCACTCACCAATATTAGGTTCTTCTCCCTTCAGGACACAAGGAAAACTACATTCCTCAATCCCATTCAAGTTGGTAAGACTATGTGACTACATCTAGCCAAAGGATAATAGTGAGAGGACCCAGAGTTATTCTGTTTTTCCTCCCTGGACCAAGTAATCCAAAACAAACAAATGATAAAAAAAAAAAAAAGAAATAAACTAATCTCACTCCCCACCCCACCCCCCAAAAATCCATTTGTTCTAGTAGGTTCACTCTAATGTATGGTGGAGCCTGCCTCAATCATTCTGGGTCTTTGAAATATTATGTAAAAACTGAACCCACTGCTGATCTTCACTAAATACAAAACATGAGCAAGAAATAAACCTTTTGTTGCATTAATAACCTGAGATATATATAATCTGGACTATCATGGTTAATACAGTCTTTTTAAAAAGGAGAGTGAAGAAAAATAAATATCAAATATTTAGAAATAGGGTAACTGTAGATTGAAAAGATAAAGGAAATAAATGATGACATTCCCATATATCAGGAAGACCTAATTTACTCTAAGCTAGGAGGTCAAGGAAAGTCTCCTTGAAGATGTGAAACTTAAACTGAGACTTTATGACATGGAGTTATTTGGGAGAAGAGGAAAAATGAGCATTTCAGGAAAAATAAACTGTGTATGGTGGCCTGAAAGCTGAAAAATGTGGGGGCTAAAATGTGAAAAGGGACCAAGCTTCTCTTCATGAGCTTGGTGAGCTTCGCAACCATGAGATCCCTACCTTGATGCCACTTCTTTACCTCTTGCTCCTGCAATCCAGTGTTAGACTTCTCTATGATTTTAGTTCGCATAAGACACCACATCAACGTTCTGGAGAGCACACGTTCTTCTGCAGTAGTTCTGTATTCACCCATTGCTTGAAGCACCTCATGTTTACTGCATGCCTGGCACGTAGAAGTGCCTAGCTGATAATTGGTTGAATGAATAAATAATGAAGGAATAAATGAAATAAATAATGTGCATGGATGTACAACATCTGTGTGTCTATTCTCAAGCAAAAAGAAAAATCAAAAATCAGGTTAGAGCTATTCTAAATGTAATGGTTTTCTAAATTTTGTTCATATTGCTTCTCTCCTAAGAACAGAGAATATCAAAGTGATTCTAATCAAATGTGGAAAAAGCCAACATGAATTACTGTAAAAAACATCCATTTTTAAAGCGTAAAAAAAAGTCGTTATTGTCCAATAAATAACACAAATTAATAGAATACTAGCAATGCTAAGGAGGAATTCTAGTAGTCCCTTTTTAATGAATAAGTCTCCCAACTATCTGTTAGATACCACCTCTATGCCTAGTCTTTCAGGGATAGTAAATAGTCTCTAGAGTCTGTGCTACAGATCTTAAAGAACATAAAATCATTAAAAAAAAAATCACTGTCTTCAACATGCTGAGCTGGATAGACCAGAAGTTACTGAAGACTACGACTGAATCAAAAAAGTATATCTTGATGAAAGTTAATACATGTGTATTAGCATAATCATTTATTTTTATTAAAATACATATAACAAAATTAATTAAAAACTTATTCTCTAAAAATTCACACATTTTACTCGCAAATCTTTTTCTATGTTACTATTTTATATAATAAAATTCCCCTTTGTGAAAGGTACTTATAAATAAAATTGACTTAAATTTGGACCTACCTATGAGAAGAACAGAAAAGTCCAAAAAACATATTAACAAAAAAGATAGGCTCTTTCTCCTAGATGGGCTTTAAAATTTCTGTTCTTCACAAACTAGTCTCTATGACCTTTTAAATTCTCTTTTTCCATTAAACAGTAAGCATTTATGGGACAACCACCTTAATATTCCAACCATCTCTGATTCGAGAACTATCTCCAGTTTAAGGAAGGTACTAGTATAATGGTTACAGAAGAGATCTCAACTGCTCCTTTTTACTGGACCTGCTCCTTTTTACACACTGTCACGATTGTTTTTCCAACAAATTACCTCTTGAAAATTTTGCTTTCTATATTATTTTATTTATGGATAACCACTAATGCAATCTGCTTTCAATCTTTAAAAGGCAAGTCATTCCATTTGAGATTTGTCCTGGATATTACTTCCTGATCCTCCTTGCTGATAATAAGCAAGACAGTTTCCTTGATTATATTTTATCTTGACCCATTTAACATTTCAACTTAATGAAAAGTCATCCTCACTGTATGATACTGCTCCTTTAAGAATCACTATCAGATTAGTCATTTATGGAATCTTCAAAATCAAGCCAATGCCTCTGCTTGTTGCAACATCTATCTACCATAAACATGCTCTCCTAAGACAAAATTACTTGAAATAATTAAAATTACTATATCTGCTTTCATCAAAATCAATGAATTGGACCTTCCATTTTATAGCTGCAGTACTGCTAAATCATATTTGATAATTTATTCTTAATCTGTATACTTTGCTCTGCAAGGCTGGATTCCAGCTGCATGAAGGCAAAGATGGATGAATGCATTCTTCAGCATGAATATGTCTGGAGCATAAGAAGGAAAGCACTGGGTCCAGCGCCACTTCCAGCTGAGTCACAGCTTGCCTGATAGGCTGGGGTATCAAACACATCAATTACCCCTCAGGCTTTCAACTCTGCTGTTCCTTCTCATTCTAGCTACGAATTACCCATGTCAGTGATTATCTCATAAAACATTGTTGAAAACATGACCAGAATTCCATCTCTAAAACTCTGCCATATTTAATAACATGGCATTCATTTATTCCAATAATGGAGATTTATATCCTGTTCTGTATTCAAGGGACAATAATTTAAAAGCAGCAGATATATATGGTTTCTCAGAGTAACATTCAGCTTTTTAAAAAACTCTACTCCTTCTAAAAGAAAAATCCTTAGTAATGTTAGGGGACAGGGTTAATGAAAAGATTCTAAGAAATCATCTTACAGGAAGACGACTTTCACTTGAAGTCCTCAAGGGTCTTTTCATCTTCCATATGGATTACAGTTTAAGCTGATAAATTGACAGGTTCTGTCTCAGCCTGAAAGCCTATAATTTACTTCTGTATAGAGAAGTTTAAATAGATTTTTCTTTAACTTAAACAACATTTTTCATCAGCATTTTCTTCTCATCATATTCATGCATCAATAATATAAGATGACTCAAAGTGGAAAGATAACTTCTGTATTTGACAGTGCAGTGGCTATTATACCTTTTAAGAGTAAGTCATTGGCATCTTTTCAAAGTATAGTGAATGGTCAGCAGTGACATTAAAAGACAATTTTTCCCTAGGTAAAATAGTTTGGGGTCACCTTCACCTAGAACTAAGTGCAACTTTAAGGCCCAGAGATCGAAGAGTTCCCATAAGTACAAAGAGAACTAACACCTTAGCTCATTATCCACTCTGAGTCATACTGGAAACCTGGGTTCAGAAAGAATTCCAATAATGCTTCTTGTTTTGTACCATGTCTTCAGAGAGAAAGGTTTCATCACAAGTAAGTAAACTTTAGCCCCTACCCCTCCTATTCCTAGCTCTACTGATGACGGAGGGAGAGAGAAATTTGAATGATCACTTCTAAAATTACTTAAAATTAGATAAAGTCATGTCTTCAATTATATAGTGACTTTCATTTGCAAAGTGGTTTAACACACATCTCACACAAGATGGATTCAAAGCACTTACTAGCAGATACTCACACTTACAGTATCAACAAACACTGTGCCTGTTGTCTCTTTTTTAAATCCACACATGTCATTACTTGAACAGAAAAAATATATATGAAAAATTCTCTCCACATAATCATCTTACATCATTACAGTCACTAAACATAAAGTAGTAAGAAAGCGAGACAAATGTTAATTCCTTTTATTGGCTCACACATAATCCCTGGAATCTCTGTCCAGGGACACCAAAAAGAGATGAAGGCCAAAGGGCTGGGCTTACATGAAATACAGTATAGAAAAAGCCACTCCCCTCATAGACCAGAATTAAGAGTGATATGAAATAATGCACTGACTACAACCAGACACTAAGGCCATCTTGTGTACTAAAACTGTGAACCAAATAGAAAAATGAGGATGAATTCAATGTGGTTAAGTCAACATGCAACCAATTAATTGAGCAACTGTAGCCAAAGCGTGCTGAAAACCAAACCCATGTGACTTCAACTTTGGGGCGAGACTGAGAGTAAAGCATAGAAGAGACATACTTAACAACTTTTCAGAAAAAAATATACCTGAAAGAAGCAGCTCACCAAATCAAGATTTAAAATTACTTCCCAGAAATGAAATTCTAAGGTAAATGAATAAAATTTTAATAAGAATGTGTATACTTTCTCATATATTTATTTTTATCAAGCAATACAGAGGCTGAGAATACCTAATTTGACAGCATGTAATGTGAAAAGTCTTAATGATATTAGTTGACCAGAATTTCAGTGAGTCAGTAGGATAATGCAAATACTAAAAAATGCTAATGTGGTCATGGACTATATTAAGAAGTACATTTCAAAAGAAGAAGAACATAGTGTTCACATCTTTGAAAGAGAAAGGAAGTCTGAACTCAGCACAGATAAGGTGACATTTGGAATGTTGCATTTTTCCCCCTATGCCTGACATTTAAAGAGGGATGTGGGCAAACATACAACAGTACTTCCCAAAATGTGTTCAGTGGAATATTAATATGTGGTAGAAAATAAGGCTACTGTGATCAATTAAACTGAAAAATACCAGATTAAACATGTGCTGTTTTAAAGACAATTTTCCAGGCTCCCTTGAAAAATGCCTATGCTAGCATGTACAGTGAAGCTCTAAAGAAGGTATGGTTTTTAGCCTTTCACAGATGAATATGACCATGGGATCCCTTTTTTTAAAAATGTACCTCCCAGAACAAGTATAACAAAGGGCATGCTTTGGGAAATACTGATCTAATATATGTTCAAAAGGTCTGGTATCAAGTGATAAGAAATTTGAAAACCGTACTCTTCGAGGTTAATCTGGAAAAATAAGGCATTTTAGTTTGAACAAGAAAAGACTTAGGAAAGTATAATAAGTGAATTAAAACAGAAAACACTGATTTCTTTCGGCATTGTTTTAAGGATGTATAAATTACAATCACTGAGTAGAAAATACAGGGGCATGTTTTGGTTTGGTATAAGAAAGATAATTCTATCACTATATCCAAAAGTGTCACGGTCTTCCACAAGCAGCAACGAGGTTTCCTAAAAATATTCAGATTTTCTGTAATAGCCATCAGTTAGGAAATCGGTGGAAGAAATACTGTATGGATAATAGCTTAAATTAAAATGATGCCCAAATTAATTCTAACTCTAATACTTTAATTTATGCATAATCATTTGTTCTCACCAGTCCACAAATATAACTTCACCATATCAATAATCATCTTAAAACATCATTCCCTATTTCATATCACTCCCTAATCAAAACTTCTAGGGGTTCCCTGTTGGGCTCCATGCTCATCACAGAATCTGCTTAAGACTGTTTCTCCCTCCCCCTCTGCTCCTCTGCACCCTGTGCTCTCTCAAATAAATAAATAAGTCTTTAAAAAAATCATAAAAAACTAAATTTCCAGGGGCTCTTATAGTGGCTATCAAATAAACTTCTATTTCCTTAGAATATCATGTAACTAGGCATACATATAGCAAAACTCTAGTGTTAATGTAAAAAAGACAGAAGTGTTGACTGTGTGATGCTGTATAGATACTGTCTTGGAGACCAGTGGTTCCCAAATGTTGCATCACAGTGGTTGAATAATAATAATCTAGCGAACTTTTTAAAAAGTGAAAGATTTCAGGGACCTATGCCCAGAAATTCCGAGTCAGGTCTGGGGTACAGCCCTGGAGTGTATGCTTTTTAGAAGCCTTCCAGTTGGTTCTGGTATACTAACTGGTTTTGAATCCACTCTTCTAGATTCAGCCACCATTTGTTTGGAGGGTATTTGAAACGCATATCCTCAGGCCCCTTGTCACTGTTATATTTATGTCTCTTAGATAAAAAGTGGTAACAGATAGGTAAAATCTAGGATTCCCAAATCCTGTATCCTCACATTTATTTCTAGTCAAGGCTTGACCCCAAATCCTCATATAATGAACTGAGCTGGCTCTCTTTTAAATTATAAGGATGACTTTGCCCAGACTAGACTAATTTAAGTGGCCTAAATGATGCCTCCTTTATCCCGGGCTAGACTTTGGTTCTGAAATGGATTTCCCTTGGCAAGAAACTCCTCCCATGTTGGCAGACAATCCTAGGCCTATCTTTCCATACCCATTACATGGCATTCCAAATATGCATAATACCAAAGATGAGCCAAAGATGACAGAATATGACTCTTTGTTCCTCTTTTGAAACTGCTCTCGTGTAGGACATTTCCTCTTTAAAAGCTGACTTAGAGAACTATAAATATTCCCCCAAAAGTCAGTGCTGTGTTCCCCCTAGAGTTTAGGAAGCATCACCAACATTTATTTTTTTTTAAGATTTTATTTATTTATTTGACAGAGATAATAGAGATCACAAGTAGGCAGAGAGGCAGACAGAGAGAGGGGGGGAAGCAGGCTCTCCGCTGAGCAGAAAGCCTAATGCAGGATTTGATCCCAGGACCCTGAGATCATGACCGGAGCCGAAGGCAGAGGCTTTAACCCACTGAGTCACCCAGGCGCCCGATCACCAACATTTAAAGTCTTCTATAATTTTGGTTCAAACTACCTTTCTACCTTTATTCCTCTGCTACTCTAACCAGAGTGACCCACTTGCTCTCTCTTGAACATTTAATATTTATTCTAATCACCCACGTTCTTGTGTCATATACCCAAGCCTTTAGATATGCTATTTTTTCTAATCTTGGCCCCTGGAAAGCCAACCTTTCTTAGACCAGATGTCAGCAAAGTTTTCCATACAGGGCCAGAGAGTAAGTAGTTTTGGCTTTGCCAGCCATACTGTAACTGTCGTAACTACCCAACCCTGTTGTTATGTAGCATGAAAGTGAGCACAGACATTGTGTTAAATGAATGGGTATAGCTGTGTTCTTATAAAACTTTATTTACAAAAGCAGATGTGAACAGATTTGGTCTTCAGGTCATAGTCTGTATAGTTCTAATTCAGATTCAGATTAGAAGTTATCTTCTCTGACACCTTTCATGAAACTTTCTTCCTCTTCACCCCAACCAAGCAGAGAATTTCTTCTTTTATGCTCACCTAGAATTTATGCATATTTTTATTATAGTAAATTTCCCATTATACTATGTAAATTATTTAAATGTCAGTTGCCTCTCTAAACAGTGAGTCCGCCAAGGATAAAGACAATGTTTTATTAAACAGAATCAAACAAAACAGCTAGCACCCCACAGGTATTCAATAAATGTTGACTAGTTGAATGAATAAATAAGTGAATGAGTGGGTAGATGATGAAAACAAACATTAATTTGTGGTAAATCTTGAGAAATGGATAGGCTTTAGCAGATGACCCTTGAAATATATGATAAGTACTTTTAAATCTAGGGGGAAACAGTTTGTTTTTCTCCCTGAACAACCTCCTTCATTCGTTCTATAAATATTGATTGAAGAGTACCTGCTAAGGGCAAAGCCCTTGAGAATTAACATTCTGTAAAGCAGCGCTTCCCAGCTGAAGACTATAAAGTACACTAAGTCACTGTGCCCACTAAATGTGCCTATTATCGTCTGTGCATGAAAGTCCTTTTAAAAGTTAATGGGATCCGAATGCATATAGCAGAATAAAAGAGAGGAATACCCAGACCAAATTACATAAGAATTTATGACACTCTATCCCTGTATGTTGAATCAAGGGATTTGGGTTATTGAAGATAGCATTCTAATGAAGTCTTTTCATCTGTTCTACACATCACTGTCCTTTCATTAGTAACACATTGGAGAGGGGCGCGTGGCATAGCACCAACATACTAACCCTTTGTTTGAGAAGGTCCCTAGGTCTTTATGTCCCCTTTAAGTACCCTTAATCTTCTTTAATTAAATGTGAATTTCTTAATTTGTATTTTTTTATTCTGTCCAATTGCCTTTCCTCATAGCCATCTGCTCTAATGTATATTTCATAAGTATCTTCATATATTTTAGATGCCATATTCCTTTGGCCAATCGTTTATACAATTATTGCTAAAAGGACTGAACAACAATTTCTGTTGGCTGAAAACTTAATATTTAAATGATATGAATCTAAAGATTTTCTTCAAACATCTGTATAAGCGCTAAGCTTCAAACACCAGATCACATTAAATTCATAGTTCCAGATTTTTGGCAAGTAGACCTCATGCATATATTAGTATTCTGAGTTTCTACAATGTTCTGTTGAGGCCTGATTAATCGTAATAACTGAAATTTCACTGGCTCTAAAACTATCTGCCAAGGCTACACTTCAAACCATTGAAAAGTTTCCCAGAGCCACCCTCCAGTATTTGAAGAATTCCCAGGAGATGTTTTCCATATGCCAGGAGAAAATCCATTCTCACTTGGTGTTAAACCTTGTCTGCCATCTCTTGCTAGAAAACACAATCAATCCGCGAAGCCCTCAAAATCTACTGCTGTGGACGGGGCGCCTGGGTGGCTCAGTTGTCGGGCATCTGCCTTTGGCTCGGGTGCCCCCCATCAGGCTCCCTGCTCTGCTGTGCGGGAAGCCTGCTTGTCCCTCTCCCATTCCCCCTGCTGGTGTTCTCTCTCTCGCTGTGTCTGTCTCTGTCAAATAAATAAATAAAATCTTAAAAAAAAAAAAAACAACTACTGCTATGGTAATAGAGGGGAGGAAGTAAGCTACCCTCTTTGCCATACTCGTGGGGGCAAATTAGGGGACCTGTGCCCAAACAGTTTACATACTTTCATGAAACATGTCTGTTTTTCACTACAGTGCTTTTAATTCTTAACACAGAAATATACATATGTCCATGGATCAGGAATGGGTTCAAAGAGAAATCTGCAAACTGCCTTCAGAATAAGTTCCTTCCTCTGATGCCAAAGCTTGTTTCAGGGAGAAGTTATTTCCCTGATGCATGTCCTCAGGGCCAGTTCTTTCCAAGGGTTTACCTCCCTTCCTCGGTGTCTCTCACACTGGTCCCTCCCTCCACTCCTGTTTGCCATACTGAAATACTAGCTGGAGATCCAGAGAGAATCCTTGCTACAATTATAACGCTTGTATCCTGAATGCCTTCTTTAATTTAGTAAAGACGATTCATAAAAGTAATCGAAAAACAGTTAACCCACTTCTTTCTGAATGAAAAATGACAAAAATACAGGTCACATATACTTACATGACTAATATCTTGCCAGAAAGTGCTGCTTCAAGTAGAATGATTACTTCGCCTTTATATTTTAGAGCTGGGCAAGATCTTGAGACAGCAGCAATGTCCTACCAATGGGAACATTTAGGTCTGGAAAAATTAAAGGAATTTTGAAAGTCACACAGCTACAAAGTAGAACATTTATTAGTGTAGTCACTTGGAAAGACTAGTAAAGTAAAACTTTGAAGAAAAGGCTAGGAAAGGTTCACCATGAACTTCAATGTACATGGAAATAGCAGGCCCTGGGAGACACTAGCACCAAGCCAGGAATGGCAGCATGAGTCAGGCCAGACAATGACAATCTAATGAATATCACAGTTTACATTATTTTCCCAGAGAAGGCTTGTAATGAGAGGACGCTGGCCACCAAGAATTATGCTCAGTCATCCATTTCCTCATTCTACGCCCTGCACCACATTTTAAAAGCTCTAAGACGATAAAGTTATTGTCATTCAGTATAATTTCTGTATGCCCACTCCCCTTCCTCCAAAATGTGATCTTAAGGAGGTGTTGGGGTTTTTCCTATATTTATTGCACAGTGCCAAAAGATAGGTCAAAGGACATCTTTGAAATTCTTGTAGGCTAAGAAAAGAGAACATATTTCAGTGTCTTCCAAAAACAAAAGGACTTGGGGAATAGGAGCAATGAATCTGCTCTCTGACAGCTCCTCTGTTTGTGATGGTTATTGGTTACAGGGCTTTACTGCTACCTGGAAGTGTAAATTGCACCCCTGGGATTGTTCTGCACGTAACCTTTAGCTCACGCTTGATAGCAAACAAATGAAAGAGAGGCAATACCATCAGATGTGATGATTTATTTTTAAAGCACAAGTTTTTTGTTTAATATAAATGTAAAAACATAACTTCCCCTTCAAGCCAGCCAGGTAGTTTAGGCAATTTATCAAACCAAAAGCACTGGAGCTCTGCAGTAAGAAAGGAATAAAATGCATTTGTGCCCAAGTAACTGTCTTTCTCTTCCTGAAATCTAGTAAGATAGATTTGGGGTACAGGTGATTCCAAATAATGATTACAGTCAAACAATGAAACTCCTTCATACAATTAGCCTAATTTCATTTCATCTCTGATTTTCAGAGGTGCTACCACATAACTAATGTTAAGACTCCTTTGGCTCTTTGAAAATTCACTGTTTTGTGAATTATTTCTTCAAGAACACTCTTGTCAGCTCCTCATTCACATAACGAATGCAGTCCTTTTGAAAACCAGTTTTTTCTTTTGTCTCCTTTGATGAAAGCTATTCTATTACCTTTGCACAAATCTTGCCCAAATTCAAAGTTAAGCCACACAGCCACTCTATGAAGTAAAAGTTGTCTTGTGACTACTCTATCCATTCATTCACTCAAGTATTTATTGAGCACTTACTGCATGCCAGGAAGTATTCTAGAAGCTAGAAATACGGAGATTAACATAAATTAAAAGACTCTTGGCCTTATGGAACTTCATACAGTGGGGAGAAAAGAGTAAGAAGAAAAGAATAAATGAACAAGATCATTTTACATGGCAAAGTGATCTACATTAAGGAGGGCAGTTACTTTAAAGTGAGTGGAGAGATAAAACTTCCCTGAGAAAGTAATATCTGAGCTGAAACCTGAATGGTAAGAAGGACTCAGGCATTAAAAGATCTAAAGGAAAACATCCTGTGTAGAAGAAATAACCAATGCCAAGATCCGGAGTCAAGAAAAAGCTCAGCAGGTTTAGGAAACAGAAAAGGGGGGCCAGTGTGTTGAGCACAATGAGTGATGGAGAAATCGCAGAGGGAAGTTCTAAGAGGCAGACCCAGGCCAGATCATACAGTGCCTTGCAGGTCATTGAAAAGGATTAGATTATTTCAAAGTGCAGTTCACAAATGTTATAAGTTTTTTTTTTTTTAAAGATTTTTTATTTATTTATTTGACAGAGAGAGAGAGAGATCACAAGTAGGCAGAGAGAGAGGAGGAAGCAGGCTCTCCACTGAGCAGAGAGCCCGATATGGGCCTCGATCCCAGGACCCTGAGATCATGACCTGAGCCGAAGGCAGAGGCTTTAACCCACTGAGCCACCCAGGCGCCCATGTTATAAGATTTGAAACAAAGAAGTGATGTGGAAGTCTTCAGGAGGGAGGGAAATGAAAAAAAAATGCAGTAATTTCAATTCTATATTTTGGTATGTGCTTGCCTGTTGGATCAGACATTTTGAAGTTTCAAAATTCGGGGGAATGATGGTATATCATATATCCATTTTACAGACTGAATGCTTTCTGACTCTTTTCCGTTCATGAAGTTTGTTCTAAGATCTTGTTTTGAAGGTGCATAAAAGTGGAGAGATTAAAGCTGCCTGGTAATACACAGACTCCCAAATGTATTTAGTGGGGACTACATTGAGTAGAAAAGATAACCTGAAAGAACAGCTTGAACCCCAGGAACAGCGGCAAATCAGCAAAAATGTATACAACCTGAAACATCATTTGAAGCATCAGGGAAATTAACTTAGCAATTAGACCTCCCATTCTCTGACAAATACAGAAGCCTGGAGGCTGATTTTCATAATCAGTATAACAACCAAATTTCAGAACTATATATACTTTAAGCTGTCTTACCTTTACATTCTTCAAACACATACTCACAATAGAAAGAAAGTCAAATGATAGGGCTGTTTCATTTAAATTAATATTTTACACATCACACTTCAGAATCAGAAGTAGATGGAATGTTAAGACATTTCAAAGCACAAAAACATTAAGGAGATAGACTATACATGAAATTCCTTCGTCTGTTACATTCTGCATCATTTTCTGCATATTGTCCAAACAATGGGAGAAAATACACAGGAAATTATTTCCAAAATTAGATCGGAAAAATTAAGGACCATTTTCTGTGCAAGTTACTGTACATTTTGGCAACAAAGTTCTTAGGCCACTGAAAGCCTCCACTATACTTTGAGCTACATTTTATAAAGATAAAGGCAAATCTTTACTCAAAGATAGAGCTGATCTAATGCACATTTTGAGTGTCAACTATGTCAAAGGAATTAGAATAGAAGAACTGGCTCAAACTAAGCAAAACAAGTCAACTGAATGAGTGCTGTGTGAGATACCACTGCAAATATGCTACACGTGTCTTTAAAAAGAGCTGGAGGGCACCTGGGTGGCTCAGTGGGTTAAAGCCGCTGCCTTCGGCTCAGGTCATGATCCCAGGGTCCTGGGATCGAGGCCCACATCGGGCTCTCTGCTCAGCAGGGAGCCTGCTTCCTCCTCTTTCTCTGCCTGCCTCTCTGCCTACTTGCAATCTCTCTCTGTCAAATAAATAAATAAAATATTTTTTTAAAATGTGAGCTATATGTTTAAAATTTTCTAGTAGCTAAATAAAAAATAAACAGATGAAATAATTTTAACAATATACTTTAAGTAACTAGGTATTTCAAAAATATTATTTCAAGATATAATCAGTACAAAAATTAATAATGAAATATTTTGTATTCTTTTTTTATACTAATCTTCAAAACCTAGTGTGTATTTTATACATACTACACCTCAATTCAGATCAACCACATTTGAGTATATTAACTAGTGTTAGTATATTAACTAGCTCATATCTAGAGAGTTGATATGAAATAATAATAGTAGACTATTTCTTTTTTTTTTAATTTTATTTATTTATTTATTTGTCAGAGAGAGAGCACAAGCTGGCAGAGTGGCAGGCAGAGGCAGAGGGAGAAGCAGGCTCCTTGCAGAGCAAGGAGCCCAATGTGGGACTCGATCCCAGGACCCTGGGGTCATGACCTAAGCCAACTGAGCCACCCAGGTGTCCCTAGACTATTTCTCTTTAATGAACATAATATGTCTGAGTGTAGCCAAAAAAATCAAGAAATACACCACCACTTGAGATAACAATCCCTAACTTCATTTTTTAGTCAGTTTTTAATCTATTTCAATTCCTAGGTATAACCTCAGTGATATATATATCTGTAACCATCTTATTTGAGATTACCAGTAAGAATTTTAATGTAGTGGTCTCTAAGGGGAACTCATAAATACAAGGTCAAAACACACATTGATCTGCCTTTCAAAGTCATTCTGAAATGCTTTATAGATGTTAATTATAAGTTCCAAAGAAGGTAGATACTTACTGAATGAATAAACAAATGGATGATGATGAAGAACACATAAGTGGATAAAGTTCATATTTCATAATTTTATAATTTGCATTTTGTTGGTAAAATTGAACAATTTTACAGCTATAGAAAGATGATAGGTAGACAAATATTAATATGGGTATTGAAAACTCCTCTTTCAAGTAAAAATTACAGAAACCTAAAATTACTTCTAAATCATTCATTTAAGGGTAGGAACTATATAATCGAGACAGAGGCATGGCATAATGAAATCTAGGATGGACAATGGAAGATGAAAATTGGAAGAATCTTAAACCCCTTACTTAAAGTTTCTCAAGATTATCTCAACCTGTCTGCTCTCCAACTACTGAAAGGAAGTATTATTTTTACCTTCAGTTATATTCTACTTAAGAAGAAAAAAACCTTAAAACCACCATTAAAACCTCATTATCACCTGCCCATACTATTATGACTTGTTATTGCTTCCTATTTTTTCCCCATGTTAACTTATCCAAGCCATTAGATCAAGGTCTTCTTATAAGATGCAGTTTTCATTACACTATTCCTGTTCTCAAGGACTTCTTGTCTGCTATCAGATCAACTCCAAACTCCTTGGCATCCTAAATCTTCTGTCAGATGCCCACACCTCATAATGTCTCCTGACTCACTACCTCATCAGCCACTCCTCTTTCTATTTCTGCACATTCTGTTCCTAACAAATTATTTATGCCCAGAGTCTATGAGAAATGGTGGAGAAAGACATGCCAAAGTGCTCTATGAAATTTCACTCTGTCCTTTCTGAGGCCAGCCAGAGTGCCCATGAATCAGCTGCAACAGACAGATACCAAAACCTGGCCAGGGAAAAGCTATAAATGTGAAAGAAGAAATTACGGGATCAAAAACACAGGTATGGGAAATATGATTTTATGAGATCAAAAACACAGAATGGAAAATATGTTCAGTTGACATGTCAGAAACTCTTGCCAAAAACTGAATAAGTAACTGAATCCATAATCACTCAAGAGTTGCCCAGTGCTAAAGATTTGAGTAGTATTTGAAGGTCTGTTTTGCCAAGGTCAGTGAAATATGCCAAACTGAATGACATGTTCAGCCCATAAATCAACCCTGGGAATTTTAAGAAAAGAGTTTTCTTGGCATACACAGAAACTTTGCAGATTAACCCAAATCATGGCTAAATGCTAATTCCTATTACCTTATAGAAAGCCAGACCTCAGTATTATTAAGATAAAGTTAAAAATATAATACAGATAACTTGTATCACAGGCTGCTGTGCTACCTTTAGTCAGAGAGATGTAATGTCAGTTACATAACTAAATGTAGGAGAAACTGTGAAAGTTGATCTGGCTATACTGTAAACTCCATAAAAGAGAGATTAGGTCTGATTCATTCCCTGCACAATTCCCAGTGCCTATAATAACAGACACCTTAGAATCTTTCTTAGTTATTCATGACTGCTCAGTGGATATTCTGGGAATCAAAACTGTGTTGTTAAATGCATCTCAGTCCAAAACCATCTATAGTACATTCTATGGCTCAACAAATTATTCTACTTTCTAAGAGTCAAATAAACAATACTCTGGAAAGAAAAGATCTAAGTCCTTTATACACAAAGCTAAGATTCTGAATGAGAAAGGGAGTATTTTTTACAGAGAATGCCAATATAATGTGTGCCCAAATAAATGAAAAAATACTATCATGCAATTTTCAAAAATTTAGTCTAGCTCTATATAACTATACGGATTTGGCTAATATGTAGTTTGCTAATTTGTTAGAGTTGGGTTTTTCTTTCTTTTAGAAATATCAAAAAAGGCCATGTTGTTGAACAGTGTCAAATACATGGAACGGGTTTCATAAGTTTTATTTAGTATCATTGATCTTTCTAATAAAAAATTGTATATAAAAGAGTCCTTTTAGGAGGAAAAAATAAACATTTTATAATTATGATGCCTTTCAAAAAAAATTAAAGTGAGTTAAATTTGGCAAATAAGAGGTCTCCTACGAGGTAATCATTTAAGAACCTCATAAGCATCAATGTGTATCTAATATAATCATGGTGCAAGAAAAAATCTGTCAAACACTGGTGTAACTGCTTTTCTCCACTATCTTCCTATCTTAATATGCCTTCTTGCTGGTGAACCCCACCAGGATCATTTGTTATAAAATACTTAGAAAAGTCAAATCGACATACTAGTCAAAACAATATGATAGATAGTGCCCCTTTCCCCTACATACATACATATACATATACATATACATATACATATACATATACATATACATATATGCCTACACAAATGCACACACAGCTTACTACAGAAAATGGAAGTCTCCTAACACCAGTAGAGTCCAACTATTATTGGGCATATATTATAGTATGTATTGTCTCATTGACTCATAAAGAAGAGATTAAGTATCTCCGTTTTACAGATGGGGAAAGTGAGTCTCAGATACATAAGGTGATTTTCCAAAGGTTACACTCCCAGGAAGGTGAAATCAGGATAAGATTTCAAGTGCTTTCCTTCTTTAAGCTATTTCTTTTGATTCTGTGACTCTACTTTTTCCACACCTTTGTCCTTGAAACATTTCAGGGATTCAGGAAAGCCTCACATTTTTCCTCTAATTGGTTCTGGTACAGAAATACACACACACATATAAGTCCATTTAAAAAGTTTTGAAATGAAGATACTTAATCACTTCTGGTGGACATTTGCCCATCTATGAAACATTCCTACTGCAAAGGTATAATGAGAGGAGCTAGACAGCTGACGTGATTATGAATATGTTTTAGAGTCCAACCTTGATTCTTCATTTAACAGTTGTGTGGCCTTGAGAAACAAGCTGTCATTTTTCTAAGCCTCAGGTTTCTTGCCTATAAAATGGGTCTAAGAATACTACCCACTTCCTAAGGCTGTTCCGTAGAGCCCTTAGCTTAGTGTCCAGCACTCAAAGCAGTAAAAACAGGCTGTCTACAGGTTCAAACAGAATGAACAGAAAAGCCATTTCGGGGTCCCTCAAACTGATTGCAATTTTTGGAAGCATGTTTCCCACCACTAGCTGTGGAGTGTTTTGCAAAGTGAACTTTACAGGTTTTTACAACGAGAAGCAATTAACTCACATGCTGGGCTGTCCTATACTGGCTGTTGAGACGGCTGGATGGTTGAAGAAGCTAAGTTGCCAAAGTTCAAAAGGCAAGTGTCTCAGCTGAGCTACATAAAAGGAAAAAAGGTCACCTTTGACTGACTTTTGCTCCTGGCTATCAAAGGTGAACAGTTTTTCACAGCATATTGCCCATGTGCTTTCATAGCCCCCCAATGGACGCTTTTGATAGGGGGTTGGAAAGAAATGTTAAAGAAGTGAAATGTCTAAACTAAGCTTCCTCTCTGCAAGAAGCTACCTTCTCTTAGAACTACTTCTAGCTCCACTGTGGTACACCTTGACAAGGACCCCTTACAAAGCCAAAGATACAAATAAAGAACAAAAATCTCTGCTACAACTCTCCCTAAAAACACTTCTAGATTAACTCTGAAGGTTTTTACAAACATTTAGGGACTCACCTGGAAGATTACTCAGGAAAGTATGCCCAGATTTCAAGTGAATGTTGATAAATGCACTTCCACCTGGCAGGGTACAAATAAACAACAATTCAGGGTTATTGGCATTTGCCTCCTAAAAGATTTCTAAATCACAGAATTTGGAAGTTAAATAATGTATAAGGAGTACTAATGTGCAGAATCTCCACAAACGAAAGCATCGTCTGCATGAAGCCATTATAACTACCTGAAACGAAATAAAACAAAACACTCAACCAAAAAAAGAATTTTTGGTATGTATGAGGCAAAATAATTTGTTGGATCATATTGTTTTTCTGATTTTAATGAACCAACAAGGTGCTTTCTTATCATATGGAAAAGTTTAAGAGGTAATGTTCATTATTATAGAAACATCCACATGGACAAAAAATTAGCAATTATGGAAAGTCGGTGAGGAGTAAGTCTATATTGGAACTATAAAGAGATCCAACTTGGACACAGATGGCAGCACTTAAACTTAATTTTATCTTATTCAAAGAGAAATGCATGTAAGTAACAGAAGTAGAAAATGTGCCTTTGCACTTTCCAGTTAACTATAAAACTCAGTGTCATCAGTAGTTTTTCAAGCATGTATTAAGATTTAATATTTTGTGTGATGTGGCTCTTACCTTTCCAAACTACCATCAGTGGATAATGTAGTTAAAATGATTCTTTCAAGGCAGGAGGGAAATAAATTTCCTTCCAACAGGAAAATAATGTGATGCAGTATTGTGGTAAACTGGATTATTGTACTCAATTCTTCGCTCCTTCCCTATTGTAAAATCATTAATCTATTCCCCAAGCCATGTAGTCTCACAGTTCTTGCCACTGTGAGGATGCTTCTTCATCCCCATTGACATTGGGGTTGGCCATGTGACTTTCTCTAAAATGTTTGTGGATATGACTGGAGCAGAGGCATAAAAAAAGTGTGTGTGGTCTCGCTGGGCATCTCTGATAGCCATGATAAAAGTACACCATTAGCACACCCAAAACGTGATACATAAGCCATAACTCAAATCTGGAGTCAAACCAGGCTGACCCAGCCAGAAAACAGATCTGCCCCTGCAGATCCGCATATACAATAGTGAGAAAAATAGAAATAGAAAAAATAGAAATTTTAAATTGAAAGCCTCTGAATTCTGGGGTGATTTGTGTAGCATTATTGAAGAACTAGCCATCTTAGCAAGTAGGTGGACTTCAAAGTCAGAGGTCTAGATTTGAATAGCCACTCTGCAGCTTAACTGTGTAACCCTGAGCAAATTTCTCAACAGAACTGATTTTTTTCCTCATTTGTAAAATGAGTGCAATGATGCCCATCTAATAGTACTGATGCAAATATTAAGTAGCATAATGTATGTAAAACAAACTGTACATGACTAAGATATTAGTTACTCTGTAAATAGTTGCTGTCCTCATTGCCATCATCGTCGTCATCGTCACCAACATCATTATCTTTATAATCAAGCCCTTCTTTCCCTATCTAGGATACACTGAGTCAATGATAACGTATCATGAAACACCTTGTGAAAAGCATTTAAAATAGTGTCTTGCACAGAGTAGACCCAATAACTATTTCTTTCCTAATCAACCTTTCCCAACAGGTATATGTAGAAATGAGACTCTATGATTTGTGTTACAGTAGCATCTTATGCCAAATAACCACAGTGACCAAAAATACAGTTTTGTTTTGTTTGTTTGTTTGTCTGCAAAAAGTGATTCATTTAAAGCCACTCTCTTAGTCCACCCCAGATTGAGGGGGGGAACCCCCCCGAAAAAACTTATATTTCTCTGGTTCTCAAATCCATCTAATATTTTGAACCCAACTGTCTGTATAGTACACACATACACACACACACACACATGCTAAGTGCTCTATGAGTCTCCAGTGGGAATTTCATAAAGATCTTGAGATATACTGTCTTAGGCTGCTTGAACTGCTATCACAAAGTATCATAAAATGAAATGATTGGCTTAAACAAAAAAAACTTATTTCTCACAGTTCTGGAGGCTAGAAGTTTAAGATCAAGGTACCAGCATGCGCAGGTTCCTGGTGAAGGCCATCTTCCAGTTGTATAGATGCCTGTTTTCTGATCGTGTCCTCTCACAGTGGAAAGAGAGATCATGTCTCTTACACTTCCTTTTATAAGAACACTAATCTTAATCATGAGGGCTCCACTCTCAACACCTAATTACAGCCCAAAGGCCCTACTTCCTAAAATCATTGCACTGGGGGAGTTAGGATTTCAACATATGAAATTGAGGGGGACACAACACGGTAGATGTCCATAACATCTACCTTTGATTTGGCACCACCACCTTTGTTAGACTTTGCTACTGCTTCCACAGGGTACCACCACACCACAATCCTCAGGTCCCCTGCACCGACACTGTGGACACTTCCATATCATGGCCTTTGCTCGTGCTACTCATGCTGTGAATACCAAGGTACCAAAGCTACTCAGTGTTCTAACTAATGGGAGAAACTGATCTCTCTTCCCACCCTTCACAATCTTGTCAGAAATAAGCTAATGCAATAATCTCTTCTGTCCTAATATCTTACAGAGGTTTTAGTAAAAGTAATTCTTTCACTTTTTATTCACAACCCTGTCTCCCATAATACCCAAAATTAAATCTACCACAGAAAGAGGTCAGGAGGGAAGAAACCGGACTTGGAAAAAATATGAGAGATGGACACCATTCTGTGGCTAGTACTGTCCCTCTGGTTTGACAGCTAAAGCTTTGCTACTGGGGCAAGCTTGTTTACTTTGCCTCTTCCTTTAATATGAATTATTTTCCAAGAGGTCCCTCTGCCCCTCTTTTGTAAATTACCTTTCAGCATATATAGTCTCACTGATCTACAAGACTTACTCACACAAATTCAGACTTATAATGATACTGCCTAGAGCCACCTGCTATAAATATAGTGCCATTTATTTGGTGTAAAACAAAATGAATAAATGATGAGGAAAAAAGCTTGAGTTATAGTCAAGCTTTACTCAGTTATATTCAGATACTCAGTATTATTTTATTTTTTAACCACTTGGTAATCTAATAAATACCTCAAATTTAGCATATCACAAACTCAACTCTTGATTCTACAGCCCACCCCAAAACCTACTACTCTATAGCGTTCCCAGTTTGGTGAAAAGCAATTCCATCCTACTACTCACTCAGGTCAAGAGACTTCAAGCCACCTTTGACTCTTCTGTTTCTCACATTTCAGATGCAAACCATCAACAAATCCTTTTGGCTCCACATGTGAAAAATATTGAGAGTCTAGCCACTTGTCATGTCTTCCGTCACTACTATGTTGATTCACCCCTATCACTTCTCAGCTGGACAGGTGTAAAAGGTTCTTAAGTGATCTCTGCTTTCATACTAGACCACTCATTGTCTATTCTCAGTAGAAGCCTCAGTGATCCTTTAAAAATATAAGGCAGAAAATATCTTTGTTCTGCTCTTAGCCTTTTACTTCTTCCCATCTCACTCACAGCAAAAGCTTAAGCTCTTCCAATACAGTACTCTTCATCACCTGACATCCTGGTCCTTCTCCTGCGCACTCTTCCAGCCCTTTGATCTCCTTGCTATTTCTTGATCTTCCCAGGTCTGCTCCCATCTTAGGGATTTTATTCTAGCTGATCCCTCTGCCTGGAATGCTTTTGCTCTAAATATACTCTTGGCTAACTCCCTAACCTCCTATCAACATTTGGTCAGATCTCATTCTCTCAGCAGACCTATCTTAACACTACTAACTGCTCTTCCCTAACCCCACCTTTAGCACCCCCTGCCCCATTTCCCTTACCCTGATCTAGTCCTTCATTGTTTTCAGAGCAGTATTAGCACCTATCATAATAAATAATTTATCCACTTATTGTCTCATAGTCTTTTGTCTATCTCCCCTTCCTCATGTAAGTTCATGAGGGCAGGGTGATTTATCTGCTTTATCCATTAAACACAGCTGGCCATATAAATGAACACATAACAAAGGAGGAAAATCAAATTATTTCGTAAAATAATTAATATCAGTTAGTACATGTCACATTGGTGTTTTGCAGATGGCAAAGAGAGTTTTCAAATCTTACAAGTTTTTTTTCCTTCAATTCTAGAGATATTTTTAAAAATACTCTGTATACACACCAACCATCCTTTTGCACTCACACACGTTCTAATTATTTTATCCATTTCAAATGTCTAATAGATACAAGCTTCACATTCGTTGATTCTCTACCTGGTCTCCTGGGACCTAAGGGGTATAAACTGATATGCAAATGGCAATTAGTCCAAATGGTTACATCATGATATAATTTTCAGTGGCAGGAAAATGTCAAACACAGCTAATATAAAAATGATACAGATGACAGATGCTCTGGACAGAAAGTGGAAGACATTTTTGAACGAATAAAAGTAAATTTATATATCAGCTTCACAAACATGTCCTATTTACATTCCCTCTAAAACAGCATATGCTTCTTCAAGCTCACACATTTATCTCAAACATAACATGTCAAAAACAAAATGCTTTTCTCAGGCGCCTGGGTGGCTCAGTGGGTTAAAGCCTCTGCTTTCGGCTCAGGTCATGATCTCAGGGTCCCGGGATAAAGGCCCACATTGGGCTCCCTGCTCAGCGGGGAGCCTGCTTCCCCCTCTCTCTCTCTGCCTGCCTCTCTGCCTCCTTGTGATCTCTCTCCCTCTGTGAAATAAATAAATAAAATCTAAAAAAATAAAAAAAATAAAATGCTTTTCTCTCCATTCTCCAAACTTTCTTCTTCCTTAAGAAGAAAAACAGCACGGACATCTAACCAGTTATTCCCTCACCCACACCTATATAATATCAATTGCCAAGTTCTGTCAATTCTACTCCATTAATGTCTCTCAGAAACACACCCTTCTCTTTGTAATTATTATATGCTGCTGTCATCACAGTCAGCCATCATCTTTTGCCTGGACTAGAGCGACACACTCCTAAGTGGATATCCACCCCAGGTCTTGCCTTTCTCAAATCCATCCTCCACAAAAAACATATATGATCTTGACATTCCTTTGCTGGAAACCCCTTCAATGATTTCCCTTTGCTTTTCTTTCATTTTACATTTAGAGCACAGGAGCAAAAGGAAGGGCAGAGGGAGGAGGAGAAAGAGCATCCCAAGCAGACTCCCCACTGAGCAGAGCCCAAAGTGGGGCTCAATATCACATCCCAAAGATCTTGACCTGAACCAAAATCAAGAGTCAGACACTCAACCAACTAAGCCACCCAGGCAACCCTCCCTTTGCTTTTAAATCAATTTTTTAAAAAAGTCTTAACATGGCCTACCAAAAACCTTTGATATCTTAATATTCCTTGTCTCTTACGATTCAAGTAAAGGAAAAATTTATGTTTGAGTGTAAAAGTACACAGTAGGATATTTTGAGAAAGGTAATTTAAGTTAGGTTCCCCCAGAAGCAAACCATGAGACTAAGATTTGAGTGCAAGGAGAGGATACCAGAAAACACTCAGAAAGCACCAGACAGAGAAAGTCCTCAGCCAAGAACCACAGGTGCTTGCCACAGGATACCTGTCATGAATGAGAACTACATGGAAGGAGGGGATAAGGGAGGGTACCAGCAGCAACTGCTACAAGGCTTACAAGCAAAATGAGTCTTTTTCCCAGTAAAATAACCAGGTCAATAAAGGATCTGGAAACTATTATAACATGAATAATGGCTGAAGCAATGAAGACTGCTCCACCTAAAAAATACATATATAAAATTAGAAATTTAACTCTCCCCTTAAGAACAGTTAATACTGAGTGGAAGGAAACTGAAAAGCAAATCACTTGGACATTAAAGTTCTTTTGTTTATTCAGTTTCTATATTGTAATACTTTTCCCTTCTGCTCATAAGAAGATGAGATCCAGAATATTTATGACCTAGGGAATTATATAAAGGGTGTATTTGCTAATTGAATCAGTTAGCTTTAAATGAAATTAAATTTGGATATGATCTGTTCTCTGTATTAAACTGACAAAATTCTCTGCTGTATTTGCCATTCAGTATAAAGATATAAAGATTCTCTTGTGATTAAGATATTTTAGTATGTATCTAACATCTAAACTTGTAATTTTTAAGAACTGTGAAACATGTTCTAATTAGTTACAAAATATAATGAAACATGATTAATGTAGGAGATAAATATTTCTCAAATTATACTTTTTAATCACTTCAAACATATATGAGTTACTAATGCATGTTTTTGAAGTTCTTGGCCTTAAAGTTCTGCCTTTTTTCTCAAAAAATACTTTTAAAAGGGAAGTTAAACAACTAGGACAGCTTCGGTTTCAGAGATGGCTGTCACATTTCACTCTCTTCTTTCTCCAGAAGTTTGCAACAAGCATGATTAAAAATAACAGTGCTCCTGACAGCTTCTAAACTCTAACCCAAAGGAGATCTTCTATACTTTGACACAGAATAACTACCCACAAATCTTGAAATTCTGACCCGTGGTAAAGGGATTAGACTTTCTGTATGGCTACAGGGATAGACTTAAGACAGAAGTGGGAGAAGGATTTCGGTTCAAATGAAGAAGGTGGAGGAAGAAGAGAGAGCAGGAAAAGGAGAAGCAGGAGGGGAGGGAGGAGAGAAAAAAGTACTTTAAAATAGCTAGGTTATTTTTAAAGACTGACAAAAGCTAGCAAGAGAGTTCTCTAAGCATAGATTTCATTTGGGAATTAGAAATAACTAACAAGCATCCAGTTGATTGGACCAGGTCACTTTTAATTTAGGCCTGTTTTCTAATTCTGAGATTCTAGGATTTATCTGGCAGTAATGTGTAAGATGAATTAGAGGAGAGTATAGAGACAGAGAAATCAGTGAAGTATCTCAATAACACAAGTAAGAGGTAAAGTATAACTACAGAATGATCCTGGAAATGGAGAGGAGCAAATAAACATTAGAACTTGGAGTAAATGTTTGCTCAGATGAGAAAGACGAGAGTAAGGACTCAAAGATGACACCAAGGTTTGGAGCCTCTGCGTTGGGAAGTTAGCAACCACTAACAGAAACAAGAACCAGAGAAGGAAGAGCAGGTCTGGGAGGAAATAACAGATCCACTGTGGGTTTAAGTTATTACTTGATATAATTAGATATAACTAGCAGGTAACTGGAAATATGAAACTGGTTCTTGGAGGAGAGGGACTAGGCATACAGAAGTGGAAACTGCCTGCACGTTACTGATTGTCAAAGTCGTGACATTAGAAAAGACTATCTGCTTAGAGAGACTATAGAGAGAAAAGAAAAACAATGAAAAATATTTTTGTGATATCTAAGTTTAAGAAATGGGTGGGGAGGGGGGAAGAGAAAGAGAGAAGGAAGATGAGGAAGACAGGAAGGGAGGGAGGAAAGGAGGAAGGAAGGGAGGGAGGGGGAAGGCAGGAGGGAGGGAGAAAAGGAGGGAGGGAAGCCACCTCAGCACCACCTTTGCAGATAATGAGTCAGTAAAATATTTTATATAAAAGAGTAATATAATAATCCTAATTATAACTAACAAATGAATGACTTTGAAAACTTGTATCATAACTTAATATTCTAATTGGAAAAACTCTCACTGGAAGAATTATTTTCTATTTTCCATATTAAGCGCTTGTGGCAACCTCCTAGTTATGTAAGGGAATAACAAGCCTGGAAGTTGTGATACACTGCTTATTTATGAGGTACCATCTCTTGCTCATTTCAAGTTAAAATAGGATGACAGTTCAAAATACTGTTGTGGCCATCTTTGTATATCTGACTGAACTCCTGGGATTTGTAACAGTTGCCTTGTTTTATTTCACCTAATGATATTGGATTACAGCTATTCAGTTTTATGGATTTGAAAAGTGTTTTCACATGGTTCATCTCTTTCAGCTCCGATGAACATCCTGTGAACTAGACAAAGAAGGTCTAATTAGTGAAGTTTTAAGTGGCAGGCCCCACGTGAGTGGCTGATGGAGCCAATCCACTGCTCTTTCACTCCCGTGCACTGACCCTCTGCCTTTGTAGGAACTTGCGGTCTCTCAGCTGTAAATTTGGTCATGCAGCTGTAGGACTCCTTTCTGAACATTTATCGTCATAAAAATGTAGAGCATTACAGAAAGCTACCTTTTATCAACTGATCTGTCCCTTTAAGCAGCAGATGAGAAAATAAGACAAAGGAGACTTAGGGACTTATCCTTGACACAATCTTTCCCTTCATTATGACAGCAATAAGCAGTCAATAAATGATAGTTATCTGTTATCTTCCTGTAAAGGATAAGGATGAGACTAATTTCTAATAAAAGTAACTCTGGTTTTTTGTTTGACTTCTTTTCACACTAAATAAAAACATCTGGTGACAAAGGTGAATAAAATTATACAGAAGTTTTTGGAATCTCTATTTTATAGACTTCTAAAATTTTAAACATACTTGAAATAGTCAGTACTCTGCTCCCTCATTATCTCCCCCTTTCCATCTCATGTAAATAACCTGAAATAACAGCATCCTAGAGTAACTTCCGGGTCTCTAGTCTTACCATTCCACCATCTTAATACACATTTTCTTTAACCTATAAAAGCTTCATTCTTGACTTTAGTTACTCCTCAAAACATCTATATCTCAAAACTTTGGCTGTCCTCCTTTTCTATCAGAGGCACTTAGTATAGTTTTTTATGGAATAATGCAAACTGCAGGAATCTGAAGACGTAATCGTCAAGCCATGTACTTCTCAACCATTATGATTCCTGACAACAACTGACAACAAGTCAGTTGTGTGGCTGTCTTAAGTAATTTTAATAGCAATGTGCAAACACATATTTACCCTTTAAAAAAATTGAATCATATCTAAGATTATTTCTAGAAGACAACTATAATTTTCTTGTATTTTGAATTCTTGAATCTTTTTTTAAAGATTTTATTTATTTATCTGAGAGAAAGAGAGAGCAGGAGCAGGGCGAGGAGCAGGGAGAGAGAGGGAGAAGCAGACTACCCACTGAGCAGGAAGCCTGATGTGGAATTCCATCCCAGGACCCTGGGATCATGATCTGAGTGGAAGGCAGCCCCCTTAACCGACTGAGTCACCCACGCGCCCTTGATATGCTTTCTTAAATGGGAGATAAAAGAATGTTACACATTTAGAGGTCTGAATTTCAGAAATTGTATTTATACCTTAGGATTGAGTCTGTGACTATTATCTGAGACACATACCATGATGACAAGAAAGGTTGGTAATCATTCTTTACCCCTATGCAGCAAATCTTCTCTCATGAAATCCAAGACATGTTTGTTTCTTTGTTGGGGGGTATAATACTTGGCACCATATATCAAACAATTACTATATGTCAAAAGCTTTACCACAACCTTGCAAACTGGGTCTTATGGAATCCAATTTGTAATTAAGAAAACCGAGGTTTGGGTGCCTGGGAGGCTCAGTTGGTTAAGCAACTGCCTTCAGCTCAGGTCGTGATCCTGGAGTCCCAGAATGGAGTCCCACATCGGGCTCCCTGCTTGGCAGGGAGTCTGATTCTCCCTCTGACTCTCCCCTCTCTTGTGCTCTCTCTCTCTCTCATTCTGTCACGAATAAATAAATAAAATCTTAAAAAAAAAAAACCGAGGTTCAGTAAAATTCAGTGACTTGTACAATATCACACCATTAATAAGCAGTAGAACTGGGAATCTACCGGGATCATCTAACTTTAAAGTTTATGCTCACTTAACAAGAATAATGATATCAGGACATCAAGATATGTTTCATATATCCTAGGGGATATTCATAATTGTCCTAGGTTCTTCCTTTCTTTTTTTTCCAAATGTAGAGTTCAATAAATAATCAGTTGCATATAACACCCAGTACTCATCACATCACGTGCCCTCCTTAATGCCCATCACCCAATTACCCCATCCCCCTCTCCCTATCCACCTCCCCTCCAGCAACCCTCAGTTTGTTTCCTATAGTTACCGGTTTATCTCCCTCTGATTACTTCCCATTCAGTTTTCCCTCCCTTCCCCTATGATCCTCTGAGCTGTTTTTTATATGCCACATAGACTCTTCCTAAGCAAAGACTAACTTGGATCTGCTAAGCCAGGAATCTAAGTTGAAATGCTGAAGGAAAGAAAGGAGGAAGGGGAAGTAGGGAACGAAAAAGAGAGAGAAGGAGGGGAAAGGAACAGGGTGGGATGAAAGGGACTCAGAAGACAAACAATTTCCAACCCCCTCTTCTCCCACTCTACCCTGGGTGCATCTCGAGTTCAAAATAACTCCATGGTGGCAGCAATTAAGCTCTAACAAATGAGGCAGGTGTGTTCTTTTCTAGTAAGTGCATAGGTGGGAGCCAATCTAATAGTTCAATTTCTCTCTTCCACTTTATCGAATATAACATGCTGTGCACATCACAGTTCTTTAAGACAAATGCATTTCAAAAGAAAAATTAGTCTGGAACATTGAAACTTGCAACTGTGTATATTTTACCAAATGTCAATCTCTATTTGCTGGGTGATTTGAGTTAGTCTGGTTCATTATGCAATTCTAAGCCTGAGAAAGTTATTTCAAATAGAAAAAAAAAATGACTTGTCCCAAATCTTGGACTACATGCAGTTTCCAAAAGTACAATTTAAGCCATTTTCCACCATTCAGTTACAATTTTGCTTTCTACTTCCCTGCTTCCAGCTAGGTTACAACCTACTGACCATACGATAAATTGCCTCAAGTCTTACCTTAATTCTTCCATTTTGAGATAATTTCAGATAACAGCACATACTTATTCAAGAGTCTACCATACCATTCTTTTTTCTCTTCTTAAAAGCTAGCCTGTTATTTTTTCAGGTTTCTCTTCAGTTTTGTCTCACTCTTCATTAATGGATCAACTGCAACATTATTTAGGATCATGTAAAAGGATACTTCCAGATAAAAAATTGCTCACAATGGGTATTTTTTTATCATGATTGTCAAATTCTTCCCTGAGACATGTTTTAATATAATGTGGAGAATTAAATTTAAACCTTTGTTATTCTCTTTACCACAATATTCTAAATTGCTGCTACTGGAAGTGACTTTTGAACATGTTTATGGACAATATTTGTGCCAATAATAATAATTGTAATAATAACATTCATTCTGTGCTTATATGTACCAGTGTTTCAAACTAATTATTTCAACAAAATAACCTAAAGAAGACCATTTCATTCTATTGTTCAGATTATATTTTTAGCTAAAATTCCAAGTGAGGGATTCCTAAATCATTGGATGTCAGCAATTTATAAACCCAATATACAATAATATCCAAAAGATTATGTTAAGGTATGTTCCCCCAGCAATGCATGAAAACTCTCTGTTCCATAACTTTGTCAGCATTGGCTAGTCGGACTATAATTCTTTTTAGAAAAATTTCCTAATTTGACAAGCAAAAAATGAGACCTCCCTGTTGTTTTCATTTGCATACTGATGTTTGTTAGCTTATTTTATTTCCTATCTATTAATGTCACTCTCTGTTATCTATGAGGATCTTCCTAGTGCTGTTGTTCCCAATTTGAATGAACTCTTTAAATACTAAACCGATAAACCTTTGTCACGTTTATTATAAATGGTTGTCCCAGTTTAGCTTGCTTCTTAATTTTAGTCTTTTTTATTTTGGACCTACAGCCTTTTTATGTTCAAATAATTAAATGTATTGATCTTAGTCTTTATAAATTCTTCCATTATAAAGCCATCTTAATAAAATGTAAATTGTTCATGTCATTCCCCTATTTTTTTTTTACTTCAAGTGCCACACTCCTCAGCATAACAAGCAAGACCTTTCATGATTTAGTTCTCACTATCTCTTACAAATCATCTTTCCTCACTTTCACCCTTCAACCCTTGATCTAACCTTGCCATATTCCTTTTGTAAAGGCAACCTGCTTTCTTCCCGCATCTAGTTCTCTGTTCCAGTGCTTTCTTTTCCTTCAATACCCACCGTCCCCAGATCCATCCCATTCTCCTGCTCAACTTCTCTTTGTAACTTCCAGACTCAACTCTGTGTTCCCTTCCATGATGCCCTTCCAAAGCCACTCACTCTACAGACACGGGATGATTTTCCCAAGTATTCATAGCTCATCCCCTTCATAACACTTAGAGCACTACGTTGTACTGTCTCCTTCTCAACTAGATGCCAGACACGCTCCACAGGCCAATATTTACATACTGGCATTTCCACATTATTTCACACACAGTATATGTCAGTCATTATTGGCTAAACAAATGAATTAATGACAAAGTTGATGGTGAAAGCGATCGGCACATGTGGATACATCTCATTTGTAAATACATACAATTTTTATTCATAGCACATGATGTGAAGAGAAATAATTTGGGAGAAACTAAGTGACCTTCAAATCCTTTTAGTACTTGAAAACATTTCCTATGGAGTACCAAAGAAAGAGTAATGCTATGTCAAGAAGCAGAAACGTGTTTCTGAAACCATGGGTCACTTAAAGTTATGCCACAGCATCTAGCTGAAGTAACAATAAAGACAATTTATTTTGGCCTTTTGGAAGATGTGCATTTTTTTTTATCTTTCCCATACTACATTTCCTATTTTACTCAACCTCAAGAATACATATTGAAACTTAAATGCTGGGGCACCTGGATGGCTCAGTCATTAAGTGTCTGCCTTTGGCTCTGGTCATGATCCCAGGGTCCTGGGATCAAGCCCCACATCAGGCTCCCTGCTCAGTAGGAAGCCTGCTCCTCCCTCTCCCACCTCCCCTGCTTGTGTTCCCTCTCTCACTGTGTCTTTCTCTATCAAATAAATAAATAAAATCTTAAAAAGAAAAACGAAACTTAAATGTTACATCAAGGCAGAACCAAGATACAACACCATAATAGAAACTTTTAAGGAAAAAAAAATAAAGAAAAACAAGAGAAATCTTGGGATGTTGCAGTGAAATGTCAGGTAAAAGGTAATTTTAAAGGGAATTAGATAGATGGATAGATAGGTAGATAGATAGATAGATAATAAGGTTCCATTTCATTAGATACATAAAACATTTCAGAGTGAAGACCACTGATGAGAATTATAAACTTTCCCAATGACTGCCAAGTAAAGCAGTCGCTGATCTTTATTTCTCTTACTCTGCCTCATGAATTCCAGCCTGATGAAAATGTTGATTCACTCTCTGAGCTGATTCACAAATCACTAACCTGAAAAATACAGTGGGTGGGTATGGGGGAGGCGGGGAGGAGGACCTGGATCCTTTATTGTACCAAATTTCAAGTTTAAAGTGCTTTGTCAAAAATGAATATTATTGCCCTACAGAATAAAAGTGGCCTCAATAAAACAAAAATTGATCTTATTTCAGTGAAAAAGGCTAAAAATCAAATAATTTGTATGAATTTTGTATTGTAACTGTAAAAACATAATCAGGATTTCTTTAGTATTTTTTTATTGAGATGTTTCTGGAAATAGTAAAGATTAATGTAATGTAATGTAAAAAAATTCCAGTTCGACAGAGCAAACTACCCAGCACATGTCACTAAATATCTGTTTGTCTCCAACAACTTTTGTCTAGGTTAAACCTCAGATATTCATTTATTTTTTCACTTAACATAAATATTGGGTCTTTGGGCTGAATAACACACTTTTTATTAAAGACTTCAAAATAGCAACTAATACAACTTAAGACATAGGCTCTCTTTAAGGAGTGAATAATTTAATAAAAATATGAAAATAAAATGATAGACACCTTAACTTTAAAATCACAATGGGGAAAATGGTAAGCAAATTCCATAATTTTACTTTGTTTAAACTAATAATACAAAAATGATCATTTGATTCACATATTAAAAACATAAAATGTCTACAGCCATTTAAAAGAGCAGTTAATTTCACTAATAAAAGTAATGAAATTTAAAGATTTTATTGTATTTATTTTGACAGAGAGGCAGGCAGAGAGAGAGAGGAGGAAGCAGGCTCCCCGCTGAGCAGGGAGCCCGATGCAGGCCTAGATCCCAGGACCCTGAGATCATGATCTGAGCTAAAGGCAGAGGCTTTAACCCACTGAGCCACCCAGGTGCCCAAATATTAATGAAATTTAAAACAAACTAGTATGTTTCAGCTATCAAATTGGAAAAGATTAAAAAGATAAAAATACCCATGGTGAGTAAGAGGGTAGGGAAACAGATACTCCACTCTTCGATAAGTGAGTAAATTAGTCTAACATTTTTTAAAAAGCCATCTGATAATATGAAATTTCAATATATACATCTGTATCTTCAGCCTTTTTCTTAATATTTTTTTTCTACACCTTGACGTAAGGGAAATTTGGCTATTTTCTAACCAAACTGTGGTTTTAAGTTCTGGAAGTAAAGCAGGTTTTGTCCTCTCATAATCCCCTATCTCAGGAGCTAGAAGTGGATTAGATATCCCCCTTATTTCCCCTTGCCACTTCCAACTATTACTCTGGTCATGGTTACAAAATACACTCTCTCTCTCTCTCTCTCTCTCTCTCTCTCTCTCACACACACACACACACACACACACACACACACACACACATCCCTACTATTTGAAGATCAGGCTTCACCACATACCATCCTTTCCTGACGCTGTCACTTTTTTTGGAAACTATCAAGAGCATATGCACGCTGGGCCAGAGACAGTTCTGGGCACCAGGTTGTGAGTGATAGTGAACTGTACAACCTCTGGATCATGTCATTAAAGTCCACTGCCTTCCACTTATTCCCTTTCTATTTCTGTAGACTGCAAGGCAGAAGTGGTGCAGGATTCAATCTCCGGAGGAAGACAGTACCCTAGGGGATGAGGGAGCAATGAGACAGAAAGAGCTTGCCCTGGAGGATCTTCTGGAGCAGAGCTGCCTCCCTATCTATAACATGTGTCTAGACTGTTACATGAAAGAAACATAAATCCCTACTCTGTTATTCGAATCCTGAACTTCAGGTGTCTCTCTCTCTCTCATTTCTTGTCTCTAACCTCTATCTCCATCTCTAGATCTCTTTACATTGTCTGAGTCCTTAGTCTTACCAATCCATTACTGAACAAGTTAGAGATCACATGGCTAGAGATGGAGCAAGATCTCAATTCCTAATCCTGATTCTAGAGCCAATACCCTTCCCATTTACATTAGGTAAATAAACTCTTATGGTTAATAAGCAATAATGCTGCAAAGAAATGTGTTATAATGATTTCTGGGGTCTTCTTGACCTCCTTACACCTGTGGGACAGAGTGCATTGAAAGCAATATGTTCTTCCTTTTCTGTCCCTTTTATCAGACTTTAAAAGAAATAGAGTAGGCAGAATAGTCAGTCTCCTCCCACTTCCCACAGAAACAGCCTTCTGTTTAACAGAGGGAGCATGGTCAACTCCACAGCAGACCTGGCTATGCTCCAGACAAGGAGTCAAGCTGACTCGCAGCAGTGGACGACTTGTTGTGGTACATCCTCGTGATATAACTTCTGACCTCAGTCATGGCCATTTCTCCTTCTTCACAATTCCACTACTGTATCCATCCCTGCACAAACCTTAGTTTAGCCACAAGCTCATGATGCATTTTTATGCTTCTATTCTCTTCCTTCATTCTTCCTCCACCCATAGATTTTTTTTTTACAATAGTTTATGTGCCTTTTGCTAATTTATTTCTTGCCCTCTGGTAAAAGAAACACAATTTGCCTTTAAAGACATGTACATGGATACCCACATACACACAAACATATTCAATAAAAGCTCACCCAAAAAATCCAACTATATGTGATAAATATACATACCCAACTATATGTGATAAATACACAACAAAGTTAACATCTAATATAACTGCCTTAATATTTAAACACAACACAGCAACTAATTTCCAATATAAAAACATTCGGAATGATTTTACTGAATATCATGGCTACGGCTTTCCTGTTTTTTAGTTCAAAGGTGAAACATATATAGACAGGGATACATGCTGATCTGATTCAGTATTGAGCCTATTTTTTTGTTGTTTTTAATGAAGTCGTGGTTGAAAATCCTAATTACAATCCTAATGTAACTGTGAATAGTAATAATAGCAATGGATTCTACATACAAGAAAATTCTTTAAAATTCATTGAAACTTATGGTAAAATTGAAGTCTTATGACCATTCTTCAGTGTATTTGGAGAACAATGCTACAGTATTCCATCTGTATTTCATGAACCAAGTTTAACTCAATTATTTGTTTAGGAGTATGAAAATCAAGTATATGTTTTATCTCAATGTTTCTCTCACTCTTTCAAATATCTCTTTTGGAAATAATAATTAAAAGTCTGAGCTAGAGAAGTGAAATGTAATAACTCTAATTTTACTTTTTTCAAATTGTCCTTAAAAGTTACAACAATGCTGAGCTGCCTGGATGCCTCAGTCTGTTGAGCACTGGACTCTTGGTTTCGGCTCAGGTCATGATCTCATGGTGGGTGGGATCAGAATCAAGCCCTGAGTCAGACCCCCTCTGCCCCTCCCCCCACTTGCTCACTCACACTCTCTCTCTAAAATAAATTTTTAAGACAAAAAGCTACAACAATGCTGAGAACAAAGTAGCTCTGGCGATTACTTGTAAATCTCACTATAATAATTTTTCTTGTTATCTCAGATGTATCTGATTTGTTGAAATGTATCTTTAAGTTTCAAATTTAGTTTATTAAGAATGCCAAAATATTATTTAAATATACTAATTCCCTTACCTAAATACCATCTTTAACTTTTTGATATGACCAGCAACACTGATACAGTGGCTTCTGTATTTTTAAATAACTCCACTGTATTTTCCAGATATAGGTGCTTTCCTACCAACTTCTATTCCTTTACAGTTTTTCCAGGTCACTTATATTGAGTACTGCATTTTACTAATGCTATAGATATGTCTCATCCAAATGTGGGTGGATTAAATTTAACATAACTTTCATAAAATCATCTTGTCATACATCTCTGGCCTAAAATTCTGTAACTTGCAAAACTGGTGCTGCTATCAACTTGGAGCGTGAAATCTACATCAGCTCTTATTCATGTAATAATTATTGCTTTTAAATATCCTGTAATAGTTCATATTTGACAGATAGTGAGTTATTAATAAATAATATAGTCTAAACCTGTAATTTAACACCAGAAAACTCAAGTATTTCACCAATACCTGCTCAAAGAATTTTTTTTTTAGTGTTTTGGTGAGATATTTTTTATGACACACAACATACAACTAAATGTGTCTCTCCTGAGGATTTCTTATTAATAATTATTTTTGAAAATATAAGAAAATTATGGTAAAGATTTTTTTCCTTGAAAAACTCTGCAGGTTTCACAAGCTATGTTTCTACAGGTCTTTTAAATTTTGAAAGTTTTAAGCTTTTATGTGCCAGAATATATTGATCCATAACATACAGATTTATCAATTTCATTAGTTTTTTTTCTTTGACAAAATCATATTTGAAATAACTTTCATTTTAAAGTCTTGCACTTCAGGGTGCCTGGGTGGCTCAGTCGTTAAGCAGCTGCGTTCAGCTCAGGTCATGATCCCAGGGTCCTGGAATCGAGTTCTGCACGGGGATCCTTGCTCAGCAGGAAGCTTGCTTCTCCCTCTCCCACTCCCTCTGCTTGTGTTCCCTCTCACTATCTCCGGCTCACATAAATAAATAAATAAATAAATAAATAAATAAATAAATAAATAAATAAATAAAGTCTTGCACTTCATTTTGTGTCTTGGAGATGCAGCTTAAAAGAAATCACATTTACTCATTGGAATTGTGGTAACTTTGTATCAGTTTAGCTACATTTGGAACTGTATCATTTAGCTACAATGGAACTACACTTTCTAGATTTCCCTTCCTGGTTCAGCTGGGGTTCACCACCATAAAAATTTACATGACATTTGGAAAACAGAAGTGAGGAACCAACCTTTCTCTCACCTTTCTCCCCTTTCCTTCTTTCCTTCCTGTTTTGGTTTTTTTTTTTTTTTTTCATTTTGAAGATCAGTGTAAGGATGCCAGGCAGCACAGCTGCTCATACCTCATTGCTGACCTACCTTACAAGTAGAAGACAGAAGCCAGGAGCACAGCATCTCCAGTTGCCACTGGATTTCTTCCTTCTGCTTTTCTATAAACTGGGCTGGTATGTGTGTAGCTCTATGCCAGCATCTCTTGCAGGACACCCATATCATCTCACCAGGGCTGGCAGGAATAACAAAAAGGCTAGTTTCCAGTTTGCCCTTGCTGTTACCCACTTCATATCCTATTCTCCTTCCCAACAGCTAGCCTGGCTGACTTCTGGCAACACCAGGACCAACACCAAATGCAAGAGTCCTTACACACACACACACACACACACACACACACTCACACACTTTTAAGTCCTTGCATAGACATTTCCATTAGGTCATGTAATTATAGAAGGTCTAATCCCTACAATAAATCCTTTATTCTGTAGCACTCATACCACTGCTTTTCTAACCAAACCCTTTCAATAGTTAACATTTTCTCCATGTTGACTATTTACATTTCCATACCCAACAGCTAAACATGAACATGCCTCTTTTTTCACTTCATCCTTATCCTTCTTTTAATAATAAAAACCACTTATTTAAAGGCAATCATGTTATTTCAATTAAAATGTTACACTGTCCCAAACTCTAAAAATGTTTTTTCCATAATGTTCTTTTAAAACATATACACACTGAAACTCGGTTGAAAATCTCAACACTTTGCCAACTAAGAGTCAGTATCTCCTGCATTTTGCTTCACAATTAAATGTAAATTGTACTAAAATAAAATTGATTCATTCAATATTGATGCCCCAATTGTGTGATGGTCAGGATAGCATCACCACCATGAGTATGGACTGTAGAGCCAAAAAGTCTTGGCAATGTACTCAAGCTCCTCCTCACGATTGCTGTGGATCTTGGACATGTTACTTAACTCTCTACTCTTCATCCCTTCATCTGTGAAATGGGACTAATCATAAACTTGCTGTGATGATTACAAACAAATGGTTGCAAGGGTGCTTGGGTGGCTCAGTTGGTTGAACAGCTGACTCTTCATTTCAGCCCAGGTCATGATCTCAGGGTCCTGATATCGAGTACCATGTCAGGCTCTGTGCTCAGCAGGGAGTCTGCTTGGAATTCTCTCCCTTTCCTCTGTCCCTCCCTCTGCTCATGCACACATGTGTGCTTTCTCTCTCCCTAATAAATAAATCTTTAAAAACTAAATAATAAATAAATAAATAAATAAATAAATAAATAAATGCAAAGTTATTAGAATAGTCCCTGGCATAGAGTAAGGAAGGGCCTTATAGGCACTAATTAGCTATTATTATTATTATATGCCACAAATTCAGAAAAGGAACCAGTAAGCAACAGATAAAAGTTCTTTCTAGTCAATGTATTACAATCATAACATCTATTCCACTTGTTTTCTGTCTTATACACAAATTGCAAGTAGCCATAGCATTAGATGTAATGTGCCCTGTTTGTGCTGAGAATACTCTTCTGCAACATACTTTAATATTTTCTACTCTTTTCTATTTGATTTTGTTAATATGCTAGCCACATAACTCTTCCTCTTTGGAATCTTATGGGCTACTTGACCTAGGCCTGGGAGCCTGAAACAATACAATGGGAATGCTAGGGAAAGTTAAAATGAATAGCTCAGATTAATGAGTTTCTGCCCCTGGAGCTATGATAATCCCCCAAACTGCAGGCTGTTATGTAATGGGGGAGGAGTGGGGTGGACTTTGAGGTGATGTCCCCAATATCCACTATCATACATACACTACCACACACTTACAAGTAAGCTTTAGGAAATTCTCTTTTTCCGCTTTGGACTTGAACATCGTTCAACTCTCATAACACAAGTTATGATATATTTTAATAAAATCTCCTAAGAGTGTGCCAGCTCCCCCCAGCCCCAACAAACACTGCTCATAATCCATGAAATTGACTTCCTGAGCTATCAATAAGTTATAATTTAGAGTTTAAAAAATCTTGTTGTATCTGCAAGAGCTGAGACATCATAATCATGCCTGCTCCTGGTTCATCCTCATCGAAACTAAGGAAAAACAATGAAAAACCCAGCATCATCTCCCAGCATCCTCATTTTCTCCCTTCCTGACCTTCACCCCCCTGTAATGCCTCCATCAGTGCCTAGTTTGTTTGTTTTTTTTAATTCCCCTCTTTCTAAAATGATAGGCAGCATTTAAGAATACAAACACTGGTGGGGCATCTGGGTGGGTCAGCAGGTTAGGTGTCCGACTCAATTTCCATTAGGGTTGTGATCTCAGGGTCATAGAATCAAGCCCTGTGTTGGGCTCTGCATTGACCATGGAGCCTCTTTGGGATTCTCTCTCTCCCTGTCCCCCTGCCCCTCCTCACACCCCCACCCCCAAAGCCCTACCTCCCTGTGCATGCGTTCACTCTCAGGGAAAAAAAAAAAAAAAAACACAAAGACCAGAGTCAGAGACCTGAATTGGAGCCTTAGCTTACTGGAGCTTATTTAGCTCTCTAACCTTGAACAATTACTTACTTTTTTGAGGCTTAGTTTCTCCCGCTACAAAAATTGGAATACAATGAACACATTCATAATATCGAAGTGGGAATGAAATGAGATAAGACAAGTACTTGGAATATGGTAAAGTACTCAGGAGTATTAGCCATGACCACTGCTATAAAAACTAATTCACATAGTAAGATAAACTAATCGCTCATTGTTATAAATGAGTATTTAATGTTTTCACTCCCAGAACACTAGATGCCTAAAACTAAAGGAAAGTATTTCTAACTACAAAATGCCAAAGATTATAGTTAAACAATAAAGTAGGAATTTTTATGAAAAGCAAAGAATGCTTTTCAACAAGTACTAAAGTAACATTACAGATAGCTATATATTTGACTCTGTACTTGTGAAAAGAATGAAGAAAAAGCAAAAAGCAAAAAGAAGGTATTTCCTAAAGAGCACTAGCAAAATCTCTTTTTGTCTCTGAGTTAGTCAGAAAATATTCAGTTAGATCCAAGGAAGTAAATTATTTATCTTTCTTCTTTTAAGACTAATATTTTTGAAAAACAATTCTTGGGAAATGATTACACACTGAGCTCTTTGGAAAACAAGTAAGTTAAGGAGTGAATTAGCTGCACGAAAACTGTTTTTAGAATCATTAACAATCTGTATGACCCCCCCCAACCCTTCCCCAATGAATCTTCCAATTTGCCACATGCTATTTTATACTTTTGTTAAAATCTATTTATGTATTCACATTACTTATTCACAGCTAGGAGATCAGAGCCCTAAAACAGAAATCACATTAAATGCTGCAGACAGAATGTGGAAAGGCTGTAAAATTACCCATCCATAGTTATGGAGCTGTTATTAACCCTATGGCAAGAGGCCAATTCACAGAAGTTATTTAAAGTTGTCATTCAGAGAATGTTAGCACTCCACTGTGGTCCCATATTTTCCACATCAATTACATTTGATTTATAAGTTTTCACGTTTGCAATGCCTAACATTTGGCCATTGGTAGTATGGCCTTTTGCAGCTAGTTATAACGAAATAGAAATTATACTTCATATTTTGACAATAAATGCATTGGGTAGATTTATGTTTTTGTGTTTGATTTTACATTGTTCCTGAATATTCAGTATCCCAAAAATCAATTCCAATGGGCTCAGCTACTACCCATGAGCTTGATTAAGTGCTAAACTGAGGCACTTTCGGCTTGGCAATAGGGAAGAGGTAAAGGAGGAAAAGCTGAATAACTTCTAGAGATTTAAGAAAAAAAAGAGTTGGCATCCAAACCTTCAGGTTTTTCCTTTCATTTGCTGTTTTGATATGGGGATATCTAATGAATGAATTGAATTTCGGTAAGCTAATCAGCCGTGGATTCATTCTTAATTCTTGCAAGTTACTATAATAATATATCACTCTTTAAACTGATGCTTCAGAACACTCATCATTACACTGAACTGAAATGGTTAAAGACTTAAATTATGACTGGGATAAAAAGGGAACATGATAAGAAAATGTACCCTTGCAAATCTACCTAATTATGGATGCACTTTTTGTATGATTGATTGTTTTGAGATGGGCTTAGTTTATGCCAAAAAGAAAAAAAAATCCATCCCATCCCATTGTGATTATTGTTCCTTCTAATATGCTTATTAAAAAATTATTCAATATTTTTAATGGATTAAAGCTGAGCTGCAGTGAATAGCAAAAGGAAACCAAACACAAAGATGTAAGAAGGCAGTTACCACAGAATAATTTGTATCATCTAGCAACTCTTAAAAATGCTTTCATAATTTACCCTGTCCTCACAATAACCCTTGTAAGTGTACAATACAATTTTATAAAACTCAAATACAAGAAAAATTAAGTAACATATTATTTATCTTATATACATTGGTCATAAAACTTAATTTTTAAAAAGCAGATAAATAATCCACATTTATTTATAATTACATAGAAGTTACAGATAGAAATCTGAATAGATTACCACTTGGGGAGAGGCGGGGAGATGGGGTAAAGGACGAACTCAAAGAAAAATGAAAGCTATTGCTGTTTTCTAGGGCAGGGGTTGGCAAACTATGGCCCATCGGCCAAATCCAGCTACAACTTGTTGGGTAAATAAAACTTTATTGGTACACAGCCATGTCCATTTGTTTACATATTGTCAGTGGATGCTTTTGTGCTACAAAAGATTTTGGATGCTTTTGTGCTACAACAGCAGAGTTGACAAGTTGTGAAAGAGACCATATGGCCTACAAATCCAAAAATATTTACTGTCTGGCTCTCTACAGAAAATTATGCTTACTCCTGATCTAGCTAGCAAAAATAAAGTAGGTCTATATTTATTTTTACTTGTGTGTAGAATAATATTTATTATCTCATTAATTCTTTTCAAGTTTACCTATCTTCATCCGTAATGAGAAATTGCTCATTCCGCAAAAAATTACATACAAGCAATGAAAGGAAGGGCAATTGATATTAAAAAGACCAAGTTATGTTTATTTTATAAGTTCTCCAACCTGAAGAAAGTAAGAATCCAACATAGTCCTTTTAGCATGGAACCAGGAAAGGGATCTTAATTTTTTACTATAATAGAATGATAAAATAATTTTGTAGCCACCCACTGAGGCTGACTATACATAAACTGAAAGAGAATTTGGTGGAAATAGAGTTATTCTATATCATCCCCTAGACGCTAATGAATTTCTTAATTAGATAACAGTGAAAGTAGTGGTTCTTTTTGGTGCTTAACTGTCCATCCCAGAAAGCACAGATCATAACAGCAGGTTATATATAAACCACTGGTAACCCCTGTATATAGACCACCTGTTATACATAGACCACCCCAAAAACCCCTGATTTTGACACCTTCCTTGGCCCTGCATGGGACATCTGGCAATATCTGGGGAAATTTCTGGTTGTCACTCCAAAAGTCATCTAGTAAGTAGAGATCAGGGATGCTGCAAACATCTTATAATGGTGAGGGCAGCCCAGCATTCAACAGTGGTAAGGCTGAGAAACCCTGACACAAACTCTTGGATTGGATATATTGAGAATTAGAATCGAAATTCTGATGGTGAGGCCAAATCCCAGATAAGTAACACCCTTTACAAAATTCCTTCTGGATTTAGTATACATGATGCCAACACAGACACAAATTCAAGCACACCCTACACACTCTATTACTAGAGAATAACAAGAACGCTTGAGACAACTCTTATAATTCAAATTCCTTGGGTATATATTTCTTCAAGTCAAAAATACTGAATTACTCATACAATTTGCCTCAGTTCTTTAGTATGTTCTGCATGCAAGGAGAGAGCACTCAGATATAATTTTTAAAATTATACTCATTTTCACTTTATCATCACATATGGATAACTGCCATCTTTCAACAATATGAATGGCAAAAAGACACTTTCATGAAGTTTCTTATTTGTTATGTAGATGCATAGAGCTTCAGCAGCTATGCATGTCTTGATCTATGCCCCAGTGATATTACTGAGCACTCTAAGAAGAGTATCTGGAAAATTACCTGAGCTTAAACAGTTTGGTTGTCACCACCAGGAGAAAAAAAGTGGTTTGAGTAAGTTTTAGATGTATCCCAAAGAGGCTGTGAACATTTTCACTGAAATAAAGAATCTGTTTTATAATTAGTATTCCATATGTAATTACTCCCTTTTTTGATTTTAGTGAATTAATGGGTATTTCTAATCTTCACAAGAAGATATATGACAGCTTTGTTGTTCACTAAGTGTCTCATTAGTAGGCTCTAAAAAGTAGGATTCTAAACAACCAAAATTAGTAAATGTTAATAGACAGTTCTGAAACTTTTAAAATGCAAGCTATGATGCTCATAATCACAGCTAGCATGTCCATCATTATTTATTTATAGATGTTGTTAGTAAAGTTCTAATAGAAACACTTATTAAGGAAATTGAAATAGTTGTCTCCACAAATGAACTAATCAATGTCTTATTCTGTGTGGTCTACTTTAAATTGTAAAAGTATTAGGATTTATAATGTACCTTAATATTGCACAGTTCATCAAGTGAAATATGAGATATTCCCAGAATTAATCTTAATCATACCTACCATTGCTCTATCTAGGATTAACCTAAGTAAAATTGTGAAGCAGATAGTATGCATCTCAGTGTGCTTTCTACCTGATATATTTAGAGGCTAAAAGGCCTCTTTTTATGTTGTTCATTTTATTTTTAACTAACTCCATCCCTATTGGTCCAAGTTGTTCATGTTTCCAACAGCATAATTATCTTTAAAATACTGCGTGGTTGACTCTATTAGACAAAAACCACATCCACAAATCTAGTCAAATAATTCCTTCCTTACCTTAAGCTGCCTGTGAGACTATTGTATGACCAAATCATTAAAAGTCCTATTCTTTAATAGTCCAATGCCAATAATGGCTTTAATGCCAATAATTTGCATGCCATGCTCTTAAGATTCTTAAAGGCATATTTTCCTGTTTGAGGTTCGACCTTAATCTTACATTTTATGTGAAGTAGTAAAACATTAATTTTAAGTACAGTGTGAAGTTAAGAATGTATATAAGCACTTAAAAAGTAATGCAGAAAGGTATGGCTAAAATGCTAAAAATTGAAATTTTAAAAAATATTCCATTAGTCAAAAGATGGCAGGAAAGGAGGAATAGAGGAACCAGAAGCAGAGGTGGCAAAGAGAAAACAAATAATAAATTGATTGAATAAATCCAATAATATCAATAATTACAAGAAATGTTAATGGACTACACATGCCAACAACAGAATTAAATTGTCAAATTGGATTTAAGAAACAAAACAAATGAGCATAGGGAAAACAAGAAAGAGAGGAAAACCATGAAACAGACTCTGAACTATAGAGAACAAACTGATGGTTACCACAGGGGGTGTGTGTGGGTGGGGGGCGGTGAAATAGGTGATGGGGATTAAGGAGGGCACTTGTGATGAGCACCAGGTGTTGCATGGAAGTGATGAATCACTAAACTCTACTCCTGAAACTAATATTACACTCTATGTTAACTAACTGAAATTCAAATAGAAACTTAAAAAATTAACAAAAGCAAACCCCAACTACATGCTGGCTCTTGCAGAGATGCACTTTAGAAATAAAGGACAAATAGGCTGAAAGTAAATAGATGGGAAACATAATGTCAGCCTAACAGCATAAAAAGGCCGAGTCGTATTATATTAATATTAGATAAGATAGAATTCAAGACAAAGCATAATCTGTCTATGACTCGTCAATGAAAATACAACATATAAAATACGTGGGACACAAATGAAACCATGCATACAGGGAAATGTATAGCTTTAACTGCTAATATTAGAAAATAAAATGAGTTTTAATCCAATATCTTAACCTTCCACCTGAAGAAACTACCAAAAGAAAAGTAAACTAAGAGTAAATAGAAGGAAGAAAATAATAAAAATAAGAGCAGATTAAAAAAAAAAGTGGGGGGCACCTGGGTGGCTCAGTCGGTTAAGCAGTGGACTCGATTTTGGCTCAGGTCATGATTTCAGGGTCCTGGAATCAAGCCCTGGCTTGGGCTCCACATTCAGCAGGGAGTCTGCTTGGAGATTCTTTGTCCCTCTGCCCCTCCCTCTGCTTGTAAACAAATGCTTGCTCTGTCACTCTCTCCTCAAATAAACAAATCTTCTTAAAAAATTAAAAAATAAACAGAGGGTGCCTGGGTGGCTCAGTGGGTTAAAGCCTCTGCTTTCGGCTCAGGTCATGATCTCAGCGTCCTGGATTGAGGCCCGCATCCGGCTCTCTGCTCAGCAGGGAGCCTGTTTCCTCCTCTCCCTGTCTCTCTGCCTGCCTCTCTGCCTACTTGTAATCTCTCTCTCTGTGTCAAATAAATAAATAAAAT